>OMNM01030604.1:77383-89371 GCA_900302745.1 Parablennius parvicornis
GTCAAGGCATTGAAAAAAAAAAAAAAAAAAAGAGTAATGTTGATGCATCATCACTTTACCACACTTAAATGACTCTGGGAGTACACCGGTCTCTGTCACTTGTTATTATTGTAATACAAAGTGCAGTACATATTGCAGAGATAATGCAGTCGCAGTGTATTCACGAGGATATGAGGAACAGTTGTTTTAGTATGGGACAGAATATTAATATACAAAATGTGGCTGCAAGGAACCGTGCTGAAAATAGATAAAGAAAACATGCATATTGGGATAGTATCTGATATAAGCAATGTAGATTTGAAAATGCACACACACGCACACCAGAAATGAAAAAAGTAAAACTTGTTGTTGATTGAGTATTTGGGAGTGTTTGTTTGTTTAGATTTACAAACAGCACTGTTTTTTGTTTGTTTTTCTTACTTCTGCAGTACCTCTCAGCATGATCGATAATATATATATTTTTTAAAGTTTTTGCTTTTTTGGTTTGATTTTATTAAAATGTCAGTTCCAATTTCCCACTGTACTTTACACATTGTTTTACATGTTACAAATCAACTCAATGAAAGAGCTCAGTATTTGATTTTGAGTAATTCCCTTAGTTGCATTTTTTTTTTTTTTCTGGTGAAAAACAATGATGCCACTCTCTTTCTGGGTGGTAGACATGCAGCCAAAGGCAATCATTAAGACGCTTATAGCTTAGCACAATGAGCTGAAGTAGCTGAGCTTTGTTTGGAATCCATCCATCAGGAAAAATAAATGATTTATTTTTTTTTCAGGCATGTGCTACTACATCCATATTCATTTGAACAAATATAAAAAAAAAATCTTTTTGTTACCTCTTTTTTCCCCATTGTAGCTCCCATATTTGTATGTGTCCTCCCTCGGTATATGGCTCGTAAAAACACTTAGAAGATTACATACGTTTTCATTCGTTCCCTACTTTTCCCATTATCTCAGTGTCAGATTGTTAAGTAATAACCTCAACATCTTGTCAAAGGGTTTTATGAAAGGAAGTCAGCCAATGTTGACTTCAGTACCTCCCAAAGTAGCATCAAGTTGACTTGAAGTAGATCCCGTCTCCAAATGTTCAATCTCATCCCGCAGATGCTCAATTGGCTTGAAATTGTCTGACTGGGCAGTCTGTCGGCAGCAAGTTGAATTTACTGTCATGTTCATGGAACTGTTCCTGGACAATTCTGTTCATGTGGCATGGGGTATTACCCTGCTGGAAAAGTCCCTCCACAGCCGTGCCTCCATGCTGTCAGGGAGGCACCTGATTGGCAGCCACACTCTGCGATCCCGTGGCACTGAACCATCGCTTCTCTTTTATCAAGGGTCCAAATGTGTGCCACGGAGAAGAAAAGACCACACGTCACCGTGCCATGGCCTGATGCGTGGAATGATTCATGCATGTACTCATGTGAATTTTTCTCCATGCTCTGGTCTTTTCATCAGTCTGGAACAGTGAGAACCTGCACTCATCTGTGCTTCCAATAGTCGAGAGTAGTGTTTTTGTTCGTTAGTCTATTGAATCCACAGCAGCTGTTAAAGCTGCAAGGAAAAAAAGAAAAGGAAAAAAAAAAAAAAACTGGGAAAGGTTGCTTCTCTGTAGTGTGTCACTGGATTACACAATACTGTCAAAACCTATTGTTTGAGTAGAAAGCCTTATCAAAAGATTATTGAAAATTAATATTGTCGGAACATTTAACCCTTTGCCTGGCAAGAGCATCTGCACAACATTGGAGTGATTTATGAGTTTCAAATCTCTTAAAGTTAAGTTGTTGCAAAACAGATGTAATATAATTATTTTGGCCAGTTCAAAAGTGTTTATCCTCACTGATTGAATATGATATGCCCTACATTTGCAAACGTTTTTGAAATGCCACTTCAATATCTAACCAATGTAATAACATCATTTTAATATGATACTGGCCCAGATATTTTATTACATTACTGGAAAGTAATTCCATTATTTGCTTTTACATTTGAAACTGCAAATAATATCACTATATTTGTTGCCACACACCCAAAAAAAATCAATCACTTGGTCTGCAGCCTTAAAGTGAGACTATAACTAAACATTATAGTTCCAGAGTCAGATTTGGTGCTTGGCTGCCTTTTTCTCCCTTTTTCTTGTCGCCAATCAGTGCAAAACACAGCTGGAACCAATCCACAGGTACCCGTTGTTGGCATATGGTAGATTGATTGGCAGGTTCGGCATTGTTGTGGCATTATCACAGTATTTATATATAGTAGCTATAGTAGCTTATTTCTGTGAGTGTAATATTATGATTGGATGAGTGGAAAAACACAGACACATACCTACATGCAATCATGCCACCAATTGACATCACATACATTTGTGGACGGTGGGAAATAAACCCAGACCGACGGCGAGAAAACTCAAACGCCGCACTAACGGCTCTCAACACAGTCTCCTCACTTTTAGACAACTGCACTAATTGTCTTACAAACAATAGATTGAGGTTGTTGTTTTTGAACAGGTTCTAATTCAACCTCTCCTAGCATTGTGGTGTCACAAACTAAAAAAACGGTAATTTCATGACATTTAGGGAACAGGTGGTTAGATATAGCGAACAAACAGTTTCCTCTTGGGGACTTCTCTGCATTTAACCCATGCAATTGAAAATGAACCTTATCTACAGATATTCGGAGCAGTGGACTGCCCTGGTACAGTGCCCAGGGAGCTGCTGGAGGTCAAGGGTCTTACTCAGGGAGCCAGCAGTGGGTTTGGAACCTGAGAGCCCCCCCGAGTCCGCCTCTCTAACCTTTAGGCCATGTCTGCCCTTAAGCTTAAACATGTTGAAATAGGTGTAGCTTGTAAATAATTGAGAGAGAAAAAAAGTGCAATGCTGACATTTATGAATAATTTGAACAATGTGATTTTGTTTTTTTTCCCATTTATCTTATCAAAACAAGCACACCAAATTTATCCATTTAAGACAGGAACATATGAGTGGATAAATGTCCCACTGAAACGCTTCCTTTCTCATTCTACCAGTTGTAGAACTAGTTCAATTGACAGCAATTCAATAATTAACATGAACCCAATTCATTACATTAAGTTATATTTATAGGTCTCCAACCTTGGGCCTAGGACCCTCCTGGGACCTCTGAGGCTTTCAAAACTAGATTTACATGTCTCAAAGTAATCCACTTTTCAGACTTGGGAGCAGCATTAAGAAGCTTTTATCTTGAAGGCTTCTGCTTCTGTATGTTGGTGACAGTGGGTGTGCACATCAGGGTTTAACTTCACTATAATGTTTTGACAAATCCAGAGGTCGGAAAGGACACCAAAGTCTTTCTGAGTGGTAATATAGACAGTGCCAACATAATTGAAAATATTCGATTAATATTCCTAATGAAAGCCAGTGAACAATATAGTTCATATGGACATGTTTTACATCTCTAAAAAACATCTCACTACTGAAATGTGTCAGTGTCCAAGTATTTTAAAGAGAGGCCTACAAAGGGTTAAAGATATATTCAAGTATAGAGATGTGTCAGTAGATGGTTTATGTGACACAAGATAAAACTTTTACACACTTACAAGAGACAGCTGGCAATCTGTATTCACTTGTCATTATTTATGTCGCACGTGCAGCCATCAAATCTAATATGAATTATAATATTTTGCACCATCTATGATTCATGTGCCAGCTGGAAAATTTCTGCCAGATATCCAAATCATTGCCTGAATGGTAAACCGTTCCACCCTGCTACAGAAATGGAGCACTGTTCACAGAGCATAGATGAATTATGGCCCCAGAGTTGACAGGGATATCTATCAGCAGGATATTTGATAAAGGAGAACGGTATCACACTATATGAGAGGCAGAGGACAACAGAAACTTTACAGGCGAGCTCACATCTATAGACACGTTGGCTGAGTAAATGTTATACATGAGGCTCAAGCAAAGAAATAATATTGGCAGACCCGCGAGCTTTCGTCCCTCTCAGTCAGCCCCTCTTTAAGCCCCCCACCCCTCCCCGGTATCAGCTCCCTGTCGCTTTCACAAAATTAAATTTGAATAAAACTTTGGATCTTGTTTTTTTAATTTTGTTGCATAGCAGACAATCTTTCAAAAGCACTCTAACTCAGCAGTCTGAGGTGACAGACGTGACACTTAAATAAAAAGGTAATTCGATAGTTTGCCATCTAAAATATGCATCATTTTCTAACATATCACCTTCTTTTTGACTTCCACTGCAGGTGATGGATATTCCCAAACTCACTTCTCAGCCAGCCAACGTAGATGAATCCAAATATAAACTAATTTGCTTGACCTGATGACGATTTTGGTTGATGAAGAGAAAATACCACACGTCGAAGACGTTAGGTCTCAACTGTAAAAGCTGTAAAAATGTTAAACCTGTGTAGGTTTGTCTCTTTGCATAGATACAACAGATTATAGAATTGGTAAGATAAGCAAATCTGTGGGCTATATATACATTTAAAGACACATTTTGAAGGTTAAGTATGTTCCTAATAGCTGTGTCCTTTATCCTATTATCTTTTTTTAATGACGATTTTACATGTTCTCTCTGTGTGAGCCATGTTTTCTCCAAGTACTCTGGCTTTTTACTGCAGGGAGAGCTGTTGGGAGTGCATGGAACAAAATGTTGAGATAAATCTGCAATCCAAACACAGAATCATGTTGTTGTTATTCCGCCACACGTGTGTGTTATATAAATCAGTTATTATCCGTAATTGCTGGATGGTTTAGTCATTAGAGCTTTTACCTCACAAAGACAACATGCCAGGCCTTTGTGTGGGAGTTTGCATGTTCTCTCATCATTTCCTCTCTCAGTCGGGGTTGTTCAGTCTTCAGTTTGATTGTGAGTGTGTGTGATTGTCTCTCTGTGTTTTCCTTGTGATGGACTGGCGACATGTCCAGGGTGCAAACTGACTTCGCCTATACATGGTGTCAAGATTAAGATGGAACCTTTGACGTTAACTCGGATAAACCACAGAGAAGACTGATGAACAAACATGCTTTTCTGCAGATTTTTTTCTTTTTTAATTTCAACCCACAGAATTCCAGACTTTTCTTTGAAGCTCTTGTTCACTGTTTGAAAACATTTGTGGTGGAATTTCCATTATTTCCAAATCAGATTGTTTTGATTTTTCACTGGCTGCAAAGTGAGTTCAGCTTCCTTGACATGAAATGTTTTTGTATGAAAATATACATTTTCTTTCAGTCAACAGTAAATTGCCCGTTTCCCTATGTTGGAATCTGAAATGACCAAACAACCTTGACAGTTTTTTTTTTTTTTTTTATATTGTTGGTTGAAGAAACACACATGGGTTGATGTTGTTCCTTGCAGCCTCCTCACAGTCTGCTGGGACGGGATTTAAGAAACGCTTAAGCACCCCGAGAGATTATGTGTGAAAATGTGTCACTTTTTTTTCTTTCAATACAAATAAGGACATACTGTTTTCAAAGAAATCATTTACTCAGATACGCCATATGATGATAGTTGCTATAGGTGCTTTGCAACACAGTTCAGGGAAAGGCTCCAGGGCAAACGAAGGGCAGATCTCTGTGAATCATAGCAGGAAGTTGTCATGTTTCCCTTATGTTGATGGATGTGCTGCCACTTTTATCATGCCCTATAAAACTAAGCTAAATCGCACTATGATTACATCATTTTCACACTGGAAATTGAGACTCTAAAGTATGCACTACGCTGACAAGCCTGCTTAGCGTAACATTCAACAAGGCCTCGGTGTACGTGCCACTTCATGTTGCACAGATTACTTCAACATGTCTATTTTTATGTCGCAAGCTTCTAGAATTATGTACTGTGTATAGATCTGAATTTTCAAATTGTGACACGGTTGCTTATTAAATGGCGTAAAAGTACATGTGTTAATGGGCTGTCTGTCCAGAATAAATTATGTGTTCATGTATGGGAGGCCTGGCAGGTACAAATGTCTATTCTAACCTTTCTCAGCGGCTGTGGCCATTGGGTCCACTATTGAATTTATAATTAACTTGTGAGGAAATGTGGGCATTTTTCTATTAAAAGAGACATCTTGTCAATTACAATCCTTGCAGAGATATTCAGTGAACTTCCTGTTGGAAGAAAGGTCAATAGCTGTGTGTAATGAGTAATTGACTCAAGGCAGAGAGCAGCTCAGGCTCAGACTGTGGTTCTGATCAAGTAGCGAAATGTGATTTATTTCCATATCATTTTCTCTCTCATTTTCGAACGTGTTACAGAAAATCAGGCTTGATTGAAGTGCCACTGTTGGGGCCAATTCATCACCAAAAATGACTTGGGGAAAATGGTGCTTAAATGGGCTGAATGATGAAAAGAACACAGGTTTTTGAAAATGAACAATGACACAGACAGGGACTAATGACCTGCTAGGCTGACTATCAGACTTAAACAATGGGCTGATGTTTGCGGTCCACTGACGATAGAGCACAGCAGTAACAAGCAAACAGGAGCGGGAAGATTTCAAAGGATTGACATATTGTGGAAGGTATTTCTACATTCAACCGAGAGTCGCATGAGCATTTTGCTCGGATATTTCTACAAAGGCCTTGCTAAATTAATCGTGAAATAATGGGTAAACAAGTACATAAATACTCAGATCCACTTTAAAGCCCAATGTTTGCTTCCTACTTTGGTATACCTGATATAATACACAAAAAATTATTGTTTTTCCTCAATTTGCGTACGCTCCTTTGGAAATCAAACGCACATAGATGGGCATTGTTCCCTGTGTCCCAGTGAAGCAAACACATCGCTGTGTATATCAGAAAGTTCTGTAAACTTCTGGGGGAGAAATTTCCATTAAAAGAAGAAAAAAAAACCATGGATTTATGACTGAATTTTTAAACCGAGGCATGCCTTAGATGTGCCTTTTATATGCTGGGGTTTATTTCAGGGAAGTAAAACATAAAAAAATGAAAGCATGATAGTTGAACAAGAGAAAAAAATAATTCATAAGAGGTTACAGAAATAAATAATGTATAGGGTGGTGAGATTGTATTTTGGAAACTTGGTGTTCCGCTGCTAGTCAAGCTGATTGAATATTTATAGAAATGTATGACTAATGACAGGGACAATACAGTACACACAAGGAGTTTGATTATGGCTTATGGGCATATGAGACAATGGAGAATTGTGTTTGCTGGCAATTCGTAAATATACACAGTCTCACACAGCCATATGTACACTTTAAGTACACACCGCTGCTGACAGATACAGTTTTTCATGAGCTTCAAATTTGATAATAAGGATATAAATTAACCAGTCCAAAACAAAATCATTGCCCTTTGAAAAGTTTCAAACGTCTCCGTGAGACGCTGCCTGGAGGCAAGATCATTCACTTTGGCCACAAGTCCCCCAGATATCATAAAAAAAAAGACTGGGGTGTAGGGAATTCAGGACCACGAATTTCTTGAGGAAAAAAATGAAAGATTTGGCAGTTTTTCATCAGCAAGCAAAGGGAGTTCCCCTGGTGCTGGGCAATATCCCTCAAACATCACAGAGTCACACAGTGAGACCTTAGCTTAGAAGTTCCTCTTTCAGCTGAAGGCAAGATATGTAAACATATTTGGCAGTGTTAATCTTGACAGCTGTTTAACATGGATGTATTAGGTCTGTATGATGTTGAGCCTGCACTGTTGAAAACCCCATGTATAATTCCCTGTGAAGTGTAACAGCTAAAACTCTAAATGCTTCTGACACATCCCAGCAGGTAAAAGTTTGGAGAGCTTGTGGATGTGGGTTTTAGCAGCTTCACTGAAGGTGGTGGCACATTTCCAGACTGGATGATAATGCAAATGTTTCCAACACCATCAAAGGGCTCCACGTACGGAACAGCCACAATCCTCTGATATTCTAAAATTATCATTATTGAAATACATGAGCTCAAGCTTTATATCCATAGAGACCAGCCACCATCATTATTAAGATTTTTTCCTTTTTTGCATTGAAGCTGGAGGAAAAGTTATGATTGTGGATTTTGAAATTAAATTAATGAAAGAAAAAAAAAAAAAAAGCTTGTGAAATTTTCTATGAACCTTAGTTTCATCAGCACTTGCTATTTGTGACTCTTATTATTTGATACTCTGATCCCTTAGTTTGATTTTTAGCTGCAGGTTTTCAACAAGAATGAGCATTTTGATCTGTAGTGCAGAACAGAAGCTGAATTAAATGCATTTTGAGGTGTGGGAGTATTAAAATTTAGAAAATGCGTTTGTGTGTAGGATATGAGAGTCATCTGAGGTTTGCTCACAGGTCCACCACTTCCAAACGAATAGGAGATACAAGAGGCTTGCTATAAACATTTTTCAAGGATCTTGTGTATCGAGGATATATTTTATCATTATTATCAAACAGTTTTGACGCTTTTGTGGTTTGTATGTTTTTCCTCTAATATGTTTCTTATTGAGAAAATGTTGCCATGGCTTGATTCATATAATGTAGGTATTTGCTGTCAAACAATGACAACCAGCAATCCCTCTTGTACTACAGCTGCTCTATAAAGTCCCAGGGTCACACACTGACAGAAAATCAGCATGACATTCAGAGACATTCCCCTCTTCAAACTGATTTGATGAAAAGCAAGTGGATAGAAAAATGAAATCTCAAAGTCAATCAAAAAAGGGCGAGGTGTGATGGAGAATATATTACTTTTGGAGTGGAGTGCTTGACTGCAAACTTAACTTTTTGATCAAGAGGTGTTTTCTTCCAACTTTCTTCCAGTCACTGTTCATTTGTAGCACCAGTCAGCAGTCTCACAATCCTCCTCGCAGGTTTATCTCTTGTCAGCAGCAAATGTCAGGACAGTCCAGATGACCTGAGCTGTCAAAGCACAGCTTTCCATGAGGACACTAAAATGCCATCACATGATCAAGCCAACCAAATTTAAGCCAGACAAGTGGGATATTTCCATAAGTGTTGATACCTGACAGAACCGTTTCCTCATGGAGCACAATTCAACACAAAATCATAATGAAAGCGAATATAAACTCACTAAAAGCAACCAGTAGTTACAAAACATGAACATCACCCCAGAGAGAATCCCTCCTCTGCTTGCGGCCAATTTCAAAATAGCTTTTTATGGTATGTAATATTGCTATACGACTGACTGCGGACAGTGGAAGTACTTTAAAATCAATACATTTATGTGCACTAAAAGCCCAAAAGGCAGATACAGTCTGCAATTTCACTCTCAAACATGCAAATACACTTGTGTGGAGGGCGCAGGGTGATTTTTCATGGACTTTTTGCTCTCTGCTGCCACCAGGTTCTCCTGTACGATTCATTGGAAACGCTAAATGACCCTAATGACCGTGCACAAGAATGTGGTGGTAGGTTTTTGACATTCCTCCAAAAGCGCTCGTCTCCTTTTGCAGAGCCATCATGGCGGCATCAGTAGAGCCTCATTAGAGCCGCAATCCGACTGTAGAAAGAGAATTTTTGCAACATTAACTTTAACGTCGCCAATCCAGTAAATAATATTCTAGTTATAGCGAAGCTCACCTGCTAGAGAGAGAGAGAGAGAGAGAAAGAAAACACATGTATGTGTTTTGTTCAAAGCTTCTTATTTTCCAGTGAATTGAGAAGCAGATTAAGAGAAGTGCAATAATATGAAAATTGTCTTTTGGGTTGCATGGTCTTACATTTTTGTCTACTACAGAAAATTGCAGTGCATTGAGGACATTTGCCCTACAAGTTTGTGCATTGCTATGAATAAATAATTCCAGCTATCAGTGTTAGAACCACTCATTTCTGTCAAGAATTCAGGAATACATTACATCTCTTGGATACAGAAAAATATTGAACTTTTCTTCTGTATTAATGCATTTCAATGTCCATGAAGCTATAGTGAACAACCTGTAATTTCCTTGAAAGGAATCTCCAACCACAGTGAAACTGATGCATAACAGATAACAATAGCTAAAGTATATGTTGAAAGGTTGGACTATTTTAATAGTATGCTATAAATATCTTCTGATGTGAATATTAACATTTCTGCCGACTTGACAGGCTAATAAACCGAGTTTACACAACTGAATGAAACTAAATGAAAGTCAAAACTTCCCCTTTTCCTATTGAAAGTCACAATGTGTTGTATCTGCAACTGTGAGTAAGCTACAATAAAAACAGACATAACGTGTGATTTTCACTGCAAGGGGAGAGTTACTTCTCCTCTGCGGTTAAGAGGAAAAATATCTGCTGATCACAGTATTGACAGCGACAACTGGCCTTTAATGTCGGTGTAATGGGTATCTGCAAAAAAGAAAATCTATCATGCCTCTCGATAAAACAACAACTGGATGCTTAACAAGTCAAAGCTGTTACTTGTCTTTGATGCAGGGCTGCGACTGCAGTGTCATCTACCACAATGTAGCATTTCAAACACTTTTGTTGATCTGAACCAGAATTTGAGTGAAAATCCAAAAGTAGAATACTGAAGTATCAATGAATATGTCATGTCTGTTATTTTTTTGTATTGGTTAAACATACAGTTAATCACCAGGAAGAATAGTCTCTGCACTGGCAGTGACAAATGGGGATCCTTAAAATAAACAAACACACATATCGAAATAGACAAAATTCAATTTAAGTAAAAAAAAATAACGTAATTGTTGTTAATATTGTGCTTGATTGGGCGCCACATGTTTGTTTGTTGACTGTTGTTCGAATGTTGTTAAGGTTTTCAGTTGTGTGAATGGGGTTGAGATTTTTCTTTTTTTATTGTTTCTTTTTTTTTTAATTCAAAATGTGTAGTAATTTGAATTAGTCTGTCACATTCACTACAGTAAAATAAGTTCTGAGAATGTGTGTTTTAACAAAATAATAAGTAGTTTTAGCTTTCCTTTCTGTCTCATTATCATGATTCCTTCCCCAAAATTGAAAGAAAAAAAAATATCCTGCTGTGAAAAGGTCCTGAGCCACAGATTTTTCTTGCTGCTGGGCCCCTTGAAGCTGTCTGCTCACCCCCAGAGGGCCTGCGCTTTGAAAACACCCTAGCAAAGGACCACTTTACCCAATAAGCATAATCATGCAGTTTGTTGTTAAGATTTTGTTTTGTATTTAAAAACAAAATGCCACAAATTAATGTGATATTGTAGGAAACATCTCACGACAAGAAATCTGATTTTTACTGTATTTCTTGTCTGGATCTGCATGTTTCGGCGCAACTGAAGGACAAATGGAGAATATTTAGAGGGCAGTGATTTAAAAGCAATCCCTGAGGCCACCAGCACCTAAGGAGGGCAATTACGTCTGCTAATGTCTTTTACGTGAATGTTATTATTTTGTCGGCAAGCATGCAGCTTCGTGTGATTTCATAGTAACTGATAATGAAACAATATGCTATTAGGCAATTTTAGGTAGTGATAGAGCAGAGTTATTACGAAGTCAAGCAGGACAGCCTCATTTTACAACTCCTTTCAAGCCCCCAAATAATTCACCCTCCCACCAAGGCAACTCTAAATAAGACTTATGTTTCCACAGTAACAATCGGCAACACCTGCTCTTGTACTCAGTTAGCGGTAACATTAGCATAGCTAAACCGCGCCCGTAGAGTGAAGCGTTGCAGAGGAAAACGCTCTCTGTTGACAGAGTTAATGCCACCAGGAAATAAAATGCTACTGCCAAATGTTTCCTGCGTTCACCTCCTGACTGTCAATAGCGGCCGGCTGTCCCTGTTGACCCGCCAGCATCACTGCCAGCAGCCCCACAATGTGAGCGGAGGAATGCTGTCAGAAGCAGCACTGTTGACCCCATAATCTCAGCTTTCCCGGGCACAGCAGAGGCACCTGGCCACGACGCAGCTCCAATTCTTTCTTCTCTATTTATATTTTTTTTTTTGCTTTTTTATTTTTATATTGATGTTTTGCATGGCTCTGATGCTTTTGGTGAAGCTATGATAAAGGGCGTCATTGATTATAGCATTTCACACACCCGTTGACATTTTTTTTTTTTTTTTTTTTT
>OMNM01030604.1:89391-116967 GCA_900302745.1 Parablennius parvicornis
TTTACAGTTTAACCCAGAGGTGGGTCCTCCTGGTGCTGGTGGGGCCACAGGCCTGCATTTATTTGGTCTCTACCTTCTTTCTGCCGAGCTTCAAGATGACACATTCAATAAATTATGATGTATTGAAGCTGGGAGGCATTTACAAACATGCAAGACGGTGGCCCTTTAGTGCCAGGTCTGTCCTTAAATCTTTTTGGAAGCACAGTTAATGTCTCAATTTTAGATGAAACATTCACAGTCTTACTTTAGGTACCAGAAAGGCAAACAGCTCCCTGTTTTCTCTCTTAGATCCAAGACAAATGCCTCTATTAATACTACAAATATTGCTGCTGTCAAAGTAGTCAGAATATTTGATTTTAAAAGATGGCCTTGCTCTGAATTTGAAGGTCAGGTGGATTTCTAATGAGTTTTTAATTTCAACAGTCAACAAATTCTCAATATTCATGCTGTGATCTTATTTTGCCATTGTCTGGATCAATATTATGGAGTGGCAATTACAGGTATT
This sequence comes from Parablennius parvicornis, assembly GCA_900302745.1. Classification (NCBI taxonomy): domain Eukaryota; kingdom Metazoa; phylum Chordata; class Actinopteri; order Blenniiformes; family Blenniidae; genus Parablennius; species Parablennius parvicornis. The sequence goes on from OMNM01030604.1 coordinate 89,897, forward strand.
ATTTCAAGACATCCTGCAACCAGACATTAAATCCATGCTGTCAGAATAAACCGGGAGAGGAAATTACTTCCTGGGACAAAATGCAGGTGAGTGAGCCTGGACCGCACGCCTGAGTCTAAACGCCTAAAATAGAGCCAGAAGTTAATTCCTTTATCTTTTTAAAGGGTGCCCCTCTGTCTCTGTTTTCTCCTCTCATTTTGTATACACCCCCTCCTCCCCTGATTCTATCTGTCCTTCGATCTTTGTGCTGAGGTGGCCAAAGTGGAGTTAACGAGGATAAGTGGACCACACATGGACAAAATAGTTCAATAAAGAAAGCTGGAGCAGATGTTAATGATTATGGATTTACAAGGATGGGGAAGAATACATAATCACTCCTCACCTGGATCTATGGCTTCACTATACATTTACCTTTCCTGGGAAAGTTTAGAAAAAGAAACTTAATGCATTGTTTTTAAGTGTTTTCAGAAAACAGACTGGATATCATCAAACAGTTGGAGAGTCAAGACTTTCTCTTATGGCAAGCTTCATATCATCTTCTGTTGTGCTGTAAGAAAATGTTCAAAACAATTCTCAAACTTTCATCACTTTATATTTTTGGCCTTCCCCCCCACCCTCCTCCAATCTCAGTGCCAACACATTATAGAATACTATCAGTTCCACTACCTTCCCTCATATTAATTTTTCCCCTGGTTGGTTTTATATCCCTTTTCTCACCCCTAACTCTTAACTCTCCCACATTAAAGCTGCATACCAATCATTCCAGGTTTAATACCCCGCCGAGATTAGCAGGTACAATATTATGGGAGACATCCACAGTGCGAGAGAACAATGGCCAGCAAAGTATTCAGTTTTGCATGTAGTATATTGGAATAGAACAAATCATTATCACTACACGAAGACTTGGGCAGTCTTCTCACTTGAGAGGAAAATTTAGCAGATCTGTGTTGATTATGAGAAGGTAAAAAGCTACTGAAAACAGATTTGATCTTATTTTTCTGAGAAGCAAGGTAAAGGTTATACCTTTGGGGGGAGGTGGGGTAAAAGAATCAGAGTGGTCCAACCTTTCCACAGTTGAGCTACTCATTAAGTAACAAAACAGGTCATTGATTTTACAGCTTTGTCCAGGGATTTTATGGGACATAAGTGACTCTCATAAGATTTCACTACGCATCATTAAATCAGAGATGTAGATGATCCCCCAAACATTTTTCCCACTGTAATGACAATCGGCCAGAGCCCTTCACATTTCCATCAAAGAGGGTTTAGATAGATCCAGAAGGACAGCGCAATGTCAGTCCCATGTTTTTTGTTGATATTCTTCCAGCCTGGTTTCTATATAACAACTGTGATGTCCCATATGCTGACATCCTGAAGTGTTCTATATTATTACGAGTTTACCTGTCAGTTTAAACAAGTAAATATGGCAATTCTGCAACTCGTCTAGTAAATACGAAGACATATGTGATATGTATTTTTTTTTGTAATTACTTTCATAATACATGAAAAGGCTTTTAAAGCCCTGCATAACTTAATGGATGACTTTCTTATGAGACAGTTGCAGTGAAGTGCAAAATTGTTGCTTGATCCCTAAGTGTACCGGTAGACATGCAAATGGTGCCATCTGTCCACTTTGGAATTAATATCCTAATATGGGAACAACATTAGACTTCGCAATATTGATGAGGTGCCCCATTTCCACCATCATGTTCCTGCATTTTGTACTAAAGTTACTGGCATTCATGTTAGCCAATATGCAGGAGAATATTCAAAAGTTTTCCATCTAATACAGGCTCGGTAATGCAATGATACTATTATATTTTCTTGACCGTGATGTGTTCTGAATATTGCATCGAGGTGAATGGAACAAAGACAGATGTTAGCTTTTCACAATGCTGCAATTTTTCTGGCTTTGCCCACTCATACATGTCATTACTGTACATCTGTTATAAAGATAATTGGGTCACTTTGCTTTCAAAGAAGTACATAATGGCAAATATCATTATGTTGTTTTTTTATTGTGTATGTTTTTAATGCAGATATGATGCTTTTCGTATGGTGAGAGGAATTTTTCCAGATTGTGTTTGGAGACTGTACTCTACGAAATTTTCTCTTTTGGTACATCAAAAGATAAAATGGTTCCTCAAACTTTGTGACCCTTTTTTTTCTGTCAAATTCCGATTTATTTGCAGTAATGATCCAACATGTTTGATAAGTCCTCCACCAACATACTCAATGTCTTGTTATTACATTTATTTTCTGCTTGTGGCGGCTCATTGCTCCATCCAGTCACATCATGGCAAAAACAGGTAACAACAAATGCTGATTGTGAAATTATAACACATGAATGTACGTGGAGGCCACACTGTGGTAAAAGAAGAAAAAAAAAAAGTTTCAATGCACAAATGATACAGTAATTACTGAACCACTGAGCTACTGCGATGATCATAACTTTTGCAAAAAATTCAATTTTTCTGGTCGAGATGAACATAACATATGCAAATCTATTGTAGAATTGCAGAAAATTGGTTTTAAATGGCCAAAATGTCTCTGGGGTAGGACCCCCAGGAAACCTTTCAAAGGCTACGCACTTTTTAACCTTATTAAAATTTTGGTTCAGCCTTTGCTGACACACAGGAGGGGTGACACTGGCAGACTTGCAAATGGATATGAAAACACGATCAAGCATGCAACATAGAATTATCTTTGCAGCAGCTGGGATAAAATTGCATCTGTAAATAGGCCGTGCATGTGATGAAGTCTTTGCCCAGATACTGAATGTGACCCAGAGGGGACATAAATGAGATGAGGAAATATTGTTTGGCTTACAGTGCTTTACAACTGCTCAGTACAAAAAGGGTATAACAAGGGAACTAAAAGTAAAGAATGCAGTGATAAAGTCATCCTAGTCTGACACACATACTTGATTGTTTGTATTCATCATGACTGCAGACTATAAAAATGAACGCTGGAACAAATCCTAAGAATCAAAAATGCATTATCTTTCAAATCACCAGCATATGCATTAAACATGTAGCCTATACAGCATTCTAAGGTGTGTGAGGTGCTAAGGATAAACACATTTTTATTTTATTGCATTTTTCTCCTTACCTTAATGATAGTTTTCTTTGTTGTTCGGTAAGAGAGCACAATGCAGTCAGTTCCATCTTTTATATCTCATGAACATGCTTGGTTATCCTCTTGCAGTATATTCATTATTTCACCGTTTTTGTCAATTACTTTGATTTGGGCCTCTGCTTGATGAGGTGTTCTCTTGTCCAGAGGGATTACATGTCTGGCTGGTGTTGCCGGTGGCTACACTGGTGCGGTTAGGAGTGGCAGCGCAGTTAGTCAGTGTAACTGGGAGATAGCATCTAAATGTTTGTCAGATCCATTGCCTCCTGTTTAGGGCGGCCATTACTTTTATTCTGCCAGGATTGTCACTTCAGATGGGGAACTGCATCAACTCACTGTTGTCCCCTAAAGCGGAATGAGTACAGGAGACTGTGTTCTCCTAAAGATACAGCTTAACACATCTAAGCCAGGCAGGCTTTCTGCTGGGGACTCTGGGTAATGTATCTTAGAGCGAGATTTGTTTGGAAGTGGAGCACTTAGTAATGATTGCTATTAGGGGAGAGAGGAAAAAAACTATTTAACTACTACTTTAACAAGTTTTAGATTTTAACTTATATTGAAATCTTGTTAACTGAACACTTCAAATTGCTAATGTTTCATTTGTAAGAAGAAACCTTCATATTTTCTGCATTAAGCATTGTGACTTTCCAAAGGTCTTTATAAACTAGTCATCAAAGCACAATGTCACTTTAATAGTAAGTCATTCAACTCTGCAATGATAATCATGTAGTTATTTTACATTTAATGATTTATTACTGCAGAATTGTTAATATTACTCATAGGACACTGGTTAGAACCAAAATCATCTGCTGACAAAAACAAATATTTATTATGAAACAAATATATGACATCAATGTACAGCAAAGATGTTGAGATAAGCTGTTCAGACTCAAGCTCTTTCTGAGTAATAAAAACATTTTATTCCAAGATATTCCATTATTACAGTCAAGCTGCATATATATGAGCCCTTGAAATGGTCAAAATATGTGATGTTAAAAACAACATAAAGACACTGTCTCTGTTAAATAAGTCAAATTGGATACAGCCATGTTGACAGTTAGATTACAAGTTACTTTTTCAGTTACTATCAGCAGCATTCAAATGCCAATATTAGATTACTAGATTATTACATTATTATTATTATTATAGATTATTATTATTAGATTACTCTTTACTGAAAAAAAAATGAGAGTAATGCATTACCGACATCACTGCATGTTGGTCACTTTAGAGTGAGCTGAGATAAAACTTGAGATATCAACAATATGTTTGCAGGATTGTTGTTATGTCACAACAGAAGTCAAGAAAACAGCAACAAGTCAGACAAAACAAATACCAACACACCATTGTGAATTTAGTGCCAGATCGTGGAGGAAAACAAGCTTTTCAAGCTCGGAAATGTTCAAACTCCGGCCTGTTCAGCTGACCTCGAATGGTTCTCATTTCCTACAACGTCTCACAAGAAAATCATACAAAATACCATAGGTCATACAGATCAGGGTCATCCTTGGCTGCTATTTTTTTTGTTTGTTTGTTGGTTTGGACTCTGACTGTATGTTGTCTCACAAGACCGGCAATTTTGATGCTGCAGGTGATGAATTATAAGAAGAAATCAATGTTATCACATTGTTTCATCTGTAGTTCCTCTGGCCGACAGTCTGTTTCCCACTTTGTCCTATCTTCCCAATGTGTACACTATGTATAAAATGACTGACAGTGGATGCACTTACAAGTTAAAATTTGTTTTGCTTGTCAGTGTGGTATTTTGTTACTTCATGCACAGGCGCTAGAGAGGAACAAACAGCTTCTGGATGTAGGTGGGAGCTCTCTTCTGTTTAGGCAGTGCAAAGCAGGCTGTTGATATTTTTGACAGAAATGGGTCTTAGATATCTTAAAACTACATCTGTTTTTGGCTACTCTGTTGGTTTCTTGGTGATTTTCCCCACAAAACCAAATGAAATATTCATGGAGGAATGCGCAACTGCTGTGACTACAGTTTAAACTGTGTGCAAATCTGCATGCAATGATAATAATTAATAATTTTCAATGCGGTTAAGGCAAAAAGACAGATAAAACAGTCATTAAAATGTAAGAAGTTCTTACAGTATGTCTTTTCCTCAGATGCTTTATGCTTTTGATGCTTTGAGCTACTTTATTTTAGTTCATTAAGCAGCAGTAGCCTCCAAAGGCAAAAGAGAAAGAAATGTTGATAAATGTGCAGCCTTTGATTTGATTGGAAGTGATGTGCCAGTGCACAACACTATGCACAACTATCTGCTGTGTTACAGCATTAAATCATTAGCGTGTGATACCAAGATGATACAAAATAACTCCACATATCTCCACACAGATCAAGCATGTCACACATAACTTGTTATTCGGACCGTTATGTTAAAGGTGACAGATGACAGGGGCTCGATGACACTTTGCATCAAAACTTACCTGGTGATTCATGCTCCAGTTTTTAATGTCAATTATTTGAAGGACCAACCACGTTTGAACTCCTTGACATTTTCTGAAACAAGATCATGACAAGAAAGTCTAAACACAACTAATGAAACTGTCGCTGTGTCATTAGTATCCCAAAACCATCTGCACATTTCATGTTGTCACGCAGTGAGACAAATGGGTTTGAACTGTTTTACAGACTAATCAGCCATAACATTGTGGCCACTGACATGTGAAATAAATAACAGTGACTGTCCTTATCTTGGCGTCTGTAAATGGGAGGAAACATTTTTCCACAAAGATGATGAGTTGGATACAGGAAGGCGTAATGATTTGAGCATGTTTGAAAGCGGCTATACTGTGATGGAGAGACAAATAGGTCAGAAGATCACAACCAGTTCAGTTTCCAGTCGTCAATGGCCAGTTTGTATCATAGGTGGTCCAAGGAAGAAAATGCACTGATCCGGTTACAGGGTCATGAGTGCCAAAGGCTCATTGATGGAAGTGATCCCATGGAGGCACCACCTTGAATCCACTGGGACTTGAAGTATCTGGGTGTCAGACGCCACAGCTGCACCTTCAGGGGGTTTCGGGGAGGCAGGACTCCATGGGTCAGAGCTGTTTTGGGTGCAATTGATGGACCAAGACAATGTTAGGCAGGTGGTCATAGTGTTTCTGAGGCTTCAGTGCAGGTGGACTTTCAAGCTATCCATAAAAGGAGGAAGAGAAAGCTTGGTTCCTGTACATTTCCATCACTGAGTGTCTCATCACCTCGTCCACACGTGTAGTCAGTCCTCGGAAAACGTGTTGTTATGCCAACACTTTTTCTTTGTGTTTATAGAGTTCAAGTCAATTATATTTGAGTGCTGATATTATAGTCTATACGAAGGTTTGTCAAGGAGGAATGTCCTCCCACACGGATGCACATGAGATATGTCACATCTTCACAAAATGAAAAGGTGTTAGACTTAATTCATACAGTTTAAGGAACAGTTATCTAATAGCTTAACATTACTTTTCCCCAGTTTGCCTGTTCCAGTCATCTCTTGATGTTTGTGATGCATAACCTGCAAGACAGGAAGCTAATCCAGTATGTATTATGAAGTATTGATTTCACTCTGAAACACCCAAAAAAAAAAAAATTCTTTCTGATCTGATCTAAACCACCTGTCTTTACTGATTGATGGACTTGTAATACAACAAATTGTAGTTTTAGTCAAAATAACAGTGGGTAATGGTGCACGAGAACGATTATAAAAATTCTGTACAAAGAAAAAGAAAAGAATCAATGTCAACAATTTGATAGAATTAGAAAGAGTGAAAATCACATTTAAGGCAAAAAAAAAAATCTATCTAAGGTTTTTTTTTCTGTGAACAATAAGATGTCATAATCACAAAATCATATTTTTTCATACTCAGCAGCTATCTAACAGAAATAACTTATGGTAATGACAATATATAATTGTAAAAAAAAAAAAAAACCCAGAATTACATCTTGGGTGATTTCCTTATTTGATGTAAAATCTTTAGGGGTTAAACAAAAATGAAGAAAGGAATAAGAATCATGAACTCCGCAGGCAGAGTTCAGGCTTGCAATATCCATTTATGTAGCTGCTAAAGGCTTGGCTACTGTAAATTAATTTGGACTGCTCACTTGTCAAGACTTTGTTAAGAGCCCACTCATAAAAATGATTTATATTCACTGCCAGCATAAAAATCCACGGCAGTAAACTAATAATATTAAACACTGTTTTAAAGAAAGATAGAGGAAGATGAGGAGAGGGAGGGAAGGATAGAGGCGGATGGAGGGAAGGATAATAGTTCAATGATGCCTGTATTGAAATGAATTAATTTGAGTGACAAAATGCATAAATATGAAACTGATCATGAATACATGCACCTGAGTAAAGAAATCTGCATTTCATATATTCTGGGAATTTGCAATATTAAAAAAAAAAAAAAGTGTATATCCCTTAATATATTTTTTCATCTTTATTCTTAGATTTGTAGTATGTTACCTAAACTGAGTACATATTAGATGTATTAGATAACTTTACTTTTATATTAGTATGTTTGAAAATATTTCACAATTTAAACTACTGTTTTAATCTAATCCATAAATAAATACTTGAAAGAAAATTGAAAATATTTTGCAAGCAGTTTCCGGTCTGATTATGAGACAATGCAGCAAGAGGAACTCTTTCTCACTAAAAAGTGAAGGCAAAAGTAGTTGACTTGATCCAGTATTTCAGCTCTGTCAACACACAGCCACCAAAGATGATAAAAATTAGACTTGACGTGTTCTTCACTCAAACGGGTTTATTCTCAGTGGAGTCACAAAAAGAACAAAAGAAAAGCAAGCAGCATAGAAACATGAGACCTTATACAACACCGTCCTTCATGCCACCTTTATTATTTGAATGTAAACTGTAGAAATATGAAAATACACACTTTACAGCATATTAATATATTGTAATTTTTGGGGTGTGAAACATAAGGCCATCAACACTCTCTAAGGCTCTCAAGAGGCTACAATTCATCCAGTATGCCGACAAAGACAACCCCAAAACACCTAGGGCATTAAATGGTGCTGGGTATATCTTATTAAGATAAGATATTTGGGTAGGAACAATAGTCCAACAACTCACCATTTCAATAATTCCACTACCACTTAATACTCCTACTTCATTCTGAGCGGCAATAACCACAGTGTTTGTATTTATTTCATGTATGTACATGAAGTATACACTTTGTGTATTATTACAGTTTTATGCTGTGATACTAATCAATCATTTATTTACGACTCAGTTTTTCATTTGACATTTGAATGCAAACTGTATAGACTTTACAGTTATTCATAAATTGTTGTATTAAATTAAAGTATTGTTTATCTAGGACAGTATTTACATTTATTTACATTAACCCTTTATCAATTAATGCACTTAATAATATTTACAACATATAAGCTGTAGTTGCACATGTAATATTTATCATATTACTTTACCATTTCATTTTGTATTTATTAATATTGCAGTAGAGTGAGCTGCAACATCTTCATCATCAAAATACCTAAATATGCCTACTGCCTGTCTCCCTTGAGATTGTGACTCCTATACAATTTGGGTTAAGCCTTTGCCTCAGCACATGCTTTCGCTTCCTGCTGTTTGTCGTTAATGCAAGGAATAATTATGAACCTATACATTTTTCATACCCTGCCTTCACTCTACCCTCTTGACGATTCAACGACTGTATTGGACAAGTGGTCGAGAGAAAGATGGACAAGGGGCTTCATGAAACATCACAGTAGAATTGGAAGGATATAATGTTAAAAAGCTCAGAATGCGTGCGCCACCTGCAGTAAACCTCTCACAAAATTATGAATATCAACTTCTATTTCATACAACGTCAACTGCTTCTGAAGATGCAGCAAATACCTTCATTCTTCATTATTGACATCAGAAGAGGCAAAAGTATCCCACACCATTCAACCTGCTCTTTGATTACAGTGGCATCACACAGCTACAACTCTAATCTCATGGCACCATAACGATGCATCACGGCTGGTAGAAAGATACAGAGTGCCCTCTGTAACCCACAGCTACTTCACTATGAAGTGAAGGAAGTTAGCCGAGCACCCAATATACACAGATCTTACCGATTATATGAACCAGAGATGAGGTCATCCTTGACTGGAGGTAAAGGGTCAATGTTGAGTTGCTCTTTCATTTGCTGGATGAAAGGTGCACACAGAATCAAATTGTGCTGAGTCTTTTCGAGTTATTACCCAGGCGCAGGACTGCCGAGCAGATGGAGTCCAACTTTCAACACAAAGTTCAAGTCATTCTACCAAAACCTGAGCAATACATCTTTGATGCAAGACGATGTGGCAAGAATAAGACCTGCTGACTAAAACATCTCCAAATTGGTTCTTCATTGCATTCAGTGAAACGAAGAAGATATTTACCATGTCTATTTCGCAAATTTAAAAATTTTTGTTTCAGAAAAAATGTTGCAATAAGACGGCAGCACTTTGAAAACGATGTTCCTTTACATGGAAATGGCAGAAAGGCTTCAAATAACTGTTTTCATGTCAGGCCACTTGTAGGTGCTGTTGTTTGTTTATGTAATGAAACTACATACACGTGTGTGCAGACAATAATTCGCTATAAACATTTGCAATGGCGAGTACACGGACATTCACATAGACAGATAACATACTTGGATTGGTTATCCGGATGACTCTCAACTATTAAGTTACCAAGTCCCATGAGAATATCAACTAGGAGTCATGAAACTCTGGAAGCCGCCATTGTTGTTCTTGTCGACTTGCACATGTGAAGAACTATTCACTGCAGCCGTGGTGTGTATACACACCAACAGCACTTCAGAAAGCCGGTGCTTCCACAGTCTCCATGGAGACGGACCCCGACCGTTTTCCCAAAGTTGTGTTTTCAGTGGGTCTTGAGTACACTTGTTGTGTAAACGGACGCCAAAACCCAACAAATGTTGTGTGTTTTCACTCAAAAAAAATGTGACTGTAAACGGAGCCTTTAGGTTATTCTCTCATGTCACACACGTGTTTACTCATGCTGAATTGCATGTGAATAGCAGTTGACGATTTAAGGTCAAATTGCCAGGCTTTTATATGGAAAGCGATGGTCATTCCTCTTTCATTGTCTGACTTATCACTCTCATGGTTTTACATTAAAGCTCACTTCATAGTCTTTCATTTACCCGTGTTCAATTTATGATATTCATCTTACTTCAAACACTTAGTCCCAAAACAGCTAGTTTGATTAAACAGAAATGTCAATTATACTCTGCATTATTTGTCATGATTTATTCTCAAAAAGTGAGAAAGTGTAATTGGAAATTCTTGACCGTATTTCTTCCAAACAGTCTTTCCTTTATTCTATAGTCCAATCATCTCTCTCTTATTTTAGAGACAACTCACTTTCTAGTGTAGAAAACCAAATATTGCCATTTTGTTTATTCTCTATTACCTTTGGAATGAAAAAAATATTTTTGCATGTGTTATGGAGTTCTGCTTTTGACAATTCAATTAATCATGATTAAAAATCTCAATCGCCCCCCCATCACTGGTGAAAACATAGATACTGAAAGCTACAGAAATGGTGTGTTCTGAGAAGTGATAGGCTTTCACCAACTTTAGCGAGATGTCGAGAAACATTGTTTCATGCAGAATTTGAGATTTAGTGCTGATATAACTTGTTTGCATTTACAACACAATAATTGCAGAGATGTGTTAATGTCTCTCCTTTGCAAAGCTCACTTGTGTACAGTATGTTGGATAATCCTCGTTTTCACTCAGTCAAGTCGCAGCGGGGTCATCAGTGACAAGAAGAAACACTGCCGGAAGTACAATTCAGACAAAAACAAATGTTAAAGTTGTTTTAGGTGAAATCCCACCGATTGCTAGTGACGCAATTAACTTAAAAGAAAGTTAAAATGTGAAAGGTCTTGCTGCATATGAGTTGTATGATGCTGAAGTTCAGGTTATCTCTTTGGGAACAGGAGACACACAGGAGTACGCATGTGCACAACAAGGCAGGAGAAAGGTTCTCTGCGTGCCCTCCCCGCTCTGCTGAGCTGAGTCCAATTTGCCCTTCTTTGAGTATTTGCTGCAGGAATAATGTTGCCTGTGGTGCCCTCGCCCCCCACCTACACTGAGAGGTGAGCATACCTTTGACTGGCAGCAGCAGCATTGCCTGAGCTGTGACTGAAATCCCTCGTCCTCAGAACTTACCTGCTGGCACGGCTTTCCTGATAGCCCAGTGGTAATTGACACATCCCTTTGTTAATTATCAAGGTGATGTGACACATGTACTCATAGAGATCAGTGAATCTGCTTTGTAGACACATTCCCTGCACAGCGTGTCTGCAAGGTGTCCTTTGGAAGCAAGCCTCTGTCTCTTTTGATTAAAGATCTTATCATGCTACATCTTCCAGGGCCAATAATTAAAACAGAAACATAAAGCAGCATCTAATGAACTGCAGCTTGATGATTATTTCATCAATAAATACATAACATCCGTGCCTATTTTTGTCCCTGAGTTAATGCCTCGCTTGCACTTTAGGGATATGTCAAATAAGTCATTAAGCGCAAGCAACTTAATTACAGTGGATATCAGCATGTATGTAGGTGTGCCTATAGTCGGGCATACCATCACATGAAATGCTTGATGTGCACATGGATATACTAAGAATGTATAGGGGGGAAACACATTACTTCACACTGTAAGATAACCAGAGGTGGTAAAGGTATGAAACAACATTCCAGCACAGATAATGTTACTTCAGTTGTACTAATTAGAAGTAAAATAACTGTTGTTAAAACTGTCTAAAGCTAACAGTAAAATCTAAGAATTCAGACTAAAAAAATTGTTGATGTAACAGTGCTTCCTTACAGTAATGGATAAGTCACTGGGCTATTTCTCCTTTTAAGTGGTGCCAAATTTGTATTGAATGTACACTTGTGGGATGAGCAGACAAGTAAAGTATGTGGGCTGTACCCATGTGAAATGTTCCAAATCTTGATTGAATGGATCGATTATAAACTGAAGGTATGATTGTGCTGAGTACTCACCTTTGAAGGTCAGAATAAGATTTTCATGCAGACAAAGTAACCTATAGCTTATGTAGTAATATGTGTTATTTCTGTGTTCTTTTTGTCTTGTATATATATAAATGACCATTGTAAACATATGTTTATACCAACTGAATATATTCTCATTACCTATGGTTTATTTACTTTTTACATACCCTTATATATGTAATAGTAGTGATTTGTTTCATAATATTCATATTTTATGTATTAGATTAGATTATTATTGTCTTTCTTTCTTTTCCATATGGGTATTAGGCAGTAAGTACTGCTATTGCAACTAAATATTATGAGCTAGATATACTGTATGTTTGTATGAACATTGCACTGTTTCTGTTATCTATCTGTCTGCCTGTCTGCCTAATTTGGGATGATTTTGGCAAAATATGATGCACATTAATAATCTAAAGGTCTTCTGGCCTTGACTAGTTAACCATTGTGAACTAAAAATCTTTTGGAGCCTCTCCCAGCAGAAAGATGAGTAGAGGCAAGGTGCACACCAAATAATCAACCAGTCATTCACTGAGCTTTTATGCTCCATTCATGAACCTTTCGAGCTTCCATTTATACCTGTCTACCAAATGTAACTAACGCGCATGTTGTTGAATGGTGGGAAAACATCCAAACTTCACGCACAGTGGTTCCATCGAGCCACATTGTTCAAACCTTCCTGCTGTGGGGTGCTGTGCCACCCTGCCAGCACGCTCATCAGTCTAATCTCCATAAGTATTAGAGTGGAAGTTTTTGACATTGAGTTTTTTTTTTTTTTTCATTTGAATTGTACAAAGTATAAGTTTTCATTAACCCTAGCTTCAGTCACTGTAATACTTGGGGTCTGACTTGGTCATTTATAAAAGCAAGGAATTTGCAATCCTCACATCCTTGACACCAAAATAATTGAGAAAATAACAGAAGCTTTAGAATTATTTAGAGGAGTTATTTGTAAATCTCTTCGTACTAACCCTTGTATTATGAGACACTCAAAATGCTGTGAGGATTGTACTTCTAGTTTGTAAAACACTCATTGTAGTTTTCAACATGACCTTAGCAACTTATGGGACTTCACAGATATGAAAAACCTTCTGAGTTACAAAATAGTAAAATTGGTTAATTTGTAGCTCGTGTGTCAAACACTAGAAATTAAGTCAAGACCACTCTTGGTCGTAATGACAATGTCAAAATTAGCCAATCAAGCTCAAAATCCAAATTTCCATGTGAAAACATCCCAACGACGTGACCATGGATAAATAAATGCAACATTATACAATGATATCTCATTCAGAGAAGACCGTTCATAATATACAAAACCTGCTCATAAATAACAATTTTCAATCCCAGCTTCAGCAAGCATGCAGCCTCCCTACCAATCTAGTATCTGCTGCATTGTCTCTCTGTCTGCACTTAAAGTTAGACTGACATGCTTAATTCAGTGTAAGTCATCACATGGTAATACAGCGACTGGTAGTCTGGTGGCTGGGCTGGTGCCAGACAAAATGAGTTTCCTTCCTAATTAAGATCATTTTGTTCCCATGTCCCATCATATTGTTCTGGAGGATTAACACTTCTGTACAAGAGGGGTCACAGCCATATACACTGTCTTATATTTTAGGGCATCATCAAGCCTCAGGCGCAAAGCTAACCGCCATGAGCATGTCCATTTCACTAATGATGGCAAGTCACATAAAATTTCCTCTCAGGCTTCATATCTCTGTGTATTACTTTGCCTCGTCAGTGCCTCGCATTCAAGCAAAAGCCCAGGAAGGTGTTCATCACATGTTCCCACCAGCATATCCAATAGTTGGCAGAAATTGTTCGCCATGAGGATCCTGATGTGTTAATTAATTACAAAATCATGGCAAAAGAAAGTATATTTATAATCATGCAAGAACAGTGGCAAGCTTATATTTGAGATAAAGCTCTTAGCGGTGTCAGCAGGAATATTGGCTTCAACACAGTCACAACTATGCATTTATTCAAAAGTGACTCACTGGAATATTAAATTTACTGATTTACTGTAAATTTGAAAAAAGGATTAATAGCAATAGAAAGGGGCATGATTTCTTTAGCATCTGCCATTATATTCACCAATCTATATCTCTGTATTGGAGTTTGCACAGCTCTAACACCACAGAAGAAAAAACAAATGGATCAGGCAAACATGGTGTGGGGAAAAAAAAAAAAAAAAAGAAGAAAGAAAGTGGGAGTCTGTTGGCTCCAGTGTGTATGCTCTACGGCTAACACGGTGCCGTGGTAAGGAAGAAAAAGATAAGGGCCGTGGTGTGTTCACACGGCTGAGGGCTGTGAGAAGGCTCAGGAGTGATATGTGGTGACAGCACAGTGCCACGCTGTTGACACAGCCTGCATCTCCTGGGTACTGAGGGCGGGATTGCCCCAGGCTTGATTATTTACAGTCCTGCGTGCCTTCAAAAAATGTTCTGTGAGGACACTCTCAGAAACCCTACTTTGCAAGGCCTTTTAATTGGATCAGAGCTATCATTTATTAATGGGTCTGACTATATGCAAGTCTAGGTTTTTTTTTTTTTTTTTTTTTTTCATGCTCCATGATTATTAATGGCTGCTGGATCAAAAGACTGATATGACCTGTATGATATTCCATGTCAGCCTGAAAAAAGGAATACATTTCCATCACCAAATTGCAGGGGGTGGAAGACAGAATCCACAGTTCACACAGCCAGGAAAAGCTCAGGATTTTTTGGAAGTATGTTGACCCTGTAAGACATGCATGGTAATTTCAGTGAAATCCCGTAAAATATTGACTTACATTGACTTGCATCATACAGAGAGTTTGAATGGGAGGGTTAGACGGATGTTCATCTATACTGAAGGTTCAATACAGCCGGTCTACTGCCAAAATCACAGCGAAGGGGATTGTTCCAAAGAATGATGGTCAGAATAGTTTTGAGGGAAGCCAGCAGAAAATACAAGAATAAACACGTAAATTACATTTTATAAGACTTTGATCTCCCTTTTTAAGCTGCCAAGCCTCTAATAACGATTATTACCATTTGAAAATGTTCATTTCCATCTCATTTTATCATCTGACTGCATATATTATTTGAACAAAATCTAGACAGCATGTAGAACAAAATCAAAAGCAAAATGATGCATCTTGTTTGTCTCATAGCCCACCAAGGCACAATTGACAGCATTTAGCCACTCAGCCATCCATCCCCTACAGTATATCCACCCCTCCACTACTTCTAGCATCCTCCAGCATCCTCAGTGGCATATTTACATATTCTCATTGATTTAGAAATTCAAGAGTCCACTTGAAACAGTTAATAAATGCTTAATGTGGGTGAACATAATTAACAAAGTGAAATCAGTGCTTTGAAAGTTTTATCTTTAGTCTGAGATTTAGTCCCACATCTGTGTCACCATGTTGTCTGGATGGCCTTCACACAGCATACATGCTTCCTCGCCGTTGTCACCCAGTGCGACCAAATGAGACGCGACACTCTCTTGACTGCTCACTTCTTCAACTGAATTATTTACAACCTGGGTGGAAGAGCGTGTACCAGCATGGAATCCGATTGCTAAAGTCTCATTAAGCTAAAGGGCATTTTCTGAATGTCCTCCTTAGGATGCTCATCAACCTATTCACCGAGGCTAAAAACACAAATACATGTGTTTGTGTGCACAGTCAGGAACTTTGAGAACCTGATTTCTGACAGAATTTCTTATAAGTGAGGTCAGAATTTAAGGTTATACATAAATTCTAACATTATCATGCTAAGGTTTGAGAGTTGTAGTTACATCAGTAGTTATGTTTTAATTTAGAGTTGTTCAGCAGGAATACAATGTAAGTCAATGGAATATCCTCTGGGTAGTAATAAACACTGATGGGCATTAATGCGTTACTGTAATCTGATTACTGTTTTTAGTAAGTAAGTAATTATATATATAATTGTATAAGTAACTTTCCCGCAAGCAAGTTGCCTTACTGCGTTACTAAAGTGCGATTTTGTCTGCTGATACTTTCCAGGAACAATGGCGTTGTAGTCCGTGAGACGTGCAGTGATCAACAGGAGACAACATGGACCGCAGGAGAAAGTAAGACCTGCAGCGTTTAATGCTCGTAAGTACCGGCATTGCTTTGAGTTTCGACTCAGTAAAAGGTGACTAAAACATCAGAGCCCACTGTGCTCTCTGCGTGGGAAAAAAAAAAAAAACTTTTAC
The DNA here is from genome assembly GCA_900302745.1 of Parablennius parvicornis. Lineage (NCBI taxonomy): Eukaryota > Metazoa > Chordata > Actinopteri > Blenniiformes > Blenniidae > Parablennius > Parablennius parvicornis. The sequence goes on from OMNM01030604.1 coordinate 106,305, forward strand.
TTTTATCTATGACGAAAAATCCCATCTCAACTGAGTAAGCACCAAGAAAAGCCGACAAAGGAAAGCGGACTGAATGGATGTAAATGTGAAATATTTGGAATTCAATCAGGAAAATTGTTTTGATTTTAACGCTGTATTTTATCTACATCTTTTCAAATTGAGGTGACACAATTTATTTATTTTTTTGTCTGTTGGAAGATGAAAAAAAAAACAGCTTAACAGAAGAAATACCTGCTTTATTTCATTAAAATATGGTGCAATATGCAGAATATATTTTTAAATGTTCAACAATTTTCTTCAAGTCAGAGACCGTTGCATTTAATTGAATTTCTGCGTGCTGAATCTCATTTTGATTTTGATAGGGCAGATCCATAAATAGTAACAACTCAAAAGAAGCACATGCTAAAAGTTATCCGTCGAATACATCATTCGCGTAATACAATTTGAAATTGCTTTAAAAATACAATCTGAAACCTGCCAGTGTTTCTCTTTAGAATAAAGTCTGTTGCTTACCAGAACACAGGATTTCTGCAGCATGCACGGTTTTCACAAACCCACCCTCGTTAGGAAATTATTCCTCACAATGATGAAGCAAGCTGTTGCTGCATCCATTGCTACATCGCGGTATTCTTCTCTTCACGTCTGGATCTCAGTGCTGCATTATGACTTCTGGACTGAACCCTCTTGATGTCCATTTCGGCAGACAGACACTTTTGATACTCGTGGGTTGTTCCTTGTGTTTGGGTCAGGCTTTCAGGACTAAGTGAGGAGATATTCTGTAAAAAATGGCTGCATGTGAAGGAAACGTCTCCAGGAGGTCTGAGTGCTTGTGTGTGTTTTGTTTCATCTGCTGCTTCACAGGAGCACTTTGTCAACAGACTTCATGTCTGCAAAATAGCACAGATTACTTTATCGTAAAAAAAGAGAAGAAAAACGTTACCATGTGCACAACATACCAAGGCTGGCCATTGACCAAGCAGCACCAGTTGGCATAGAAATGCATCAGTGTCAAATAGAGACCAACAAGGCGACAGCTTCCAGCCATGTGCTGTCCCCATTAGTTAAAAATGAAGCGTGCATTGAGACTGCCACTAGCCCTCTTTAGAATGCCACTGAGGATGATAACACCATACGTCAATCACTTTTATGAAGGATGCATTAGGGTGACAGTTACAACTTAAAAAGGAAAAAAAAAAAAAAGCAAGCACTCCTCTTTGAAAAGCTAAACCATTTGTGTAACCTGTGTCATATCAAGGTATTACCGTTGACACATTGCGGTGAGAATGCATCACTGTATTTTTGCGCTTCTGTCTTGAAGCTAACCTTTTGTTGGCACACACAAGCCTGACACAAACACATGTTTATATGTCCCTCACTGTTCCGTGCCTCTTTTTAGTCTCAAAGCTTGAAAGATTTTTTGAACTCTAAAGTTCAACATGATCGTTTGATGTGACAGATGTGAGAATAGAAGTGGGTGGACTTGACTGATGTTGAGCTCTCAGCACTGAGCAATGATTGAGACTGGAATTACGGTTGCTGTGAAGAAAGGACCCGTGCTGACTTTTTGACTGATGTGCTTTATGTGTATGTGCGTGCTTATGTGTATATATTTATCTGGGCACAAGCACCAATTCATTCAGGATCTTTTATTGTGCTTTTAATCGAAATCGTCAGTATGTGGCAAAGTTAATGTGAATTATAAAACTGACTCTGGCTGGGAAAAAATCTGATATAAAAGTATCAACGGACATCTACCGAAAAGTGACACAATTCCATTTACACATTCCCACAAGGGTGTTGTATTGAGCCATGAACTTAATAATAAAGGGTGTAACATTAATGCACAGTGACTGGCGGCCCTCCGTGGAGCAAGGCCTTAATGTGCTAATGAGTTCAAACACACAGTTTAACACACGACTGTCAATCAGGCCAGTGGCATTTTGGCATCTGACAGTTGGGTCATGTGTTCCTCTGGGGGACATGAGCACTTTAACCATTTGGCTCGCCGTGTTGAGCCCCAGAAAAGAAACATCATATGAAACTACAAAATCAACAACCATTGAAACGTGTGCTCGGTTCTGTTAAAGATAATCAATTTGTTTTCAGAGGCTGGGTGGAATCTGTTTACTACCAGGCTGCATCATTGATACATCCAGCCCAATTGTGTGTTGTCACCACTATGTGACGTGATCAGTTTATCTAGCTCTGATTTGCAGCGGTTGCTCTGACTCACGCCAGCTAAATGTGGATATTTTTTAGGACCTAAAATCTGAATATATATGTTTACATGTACAGTTTTTTTTTTTTTTTTGTACACTTATTAATAATTTGGATAATTTTCTACGGGATTCTTAGACTATACAATACGAAGCGCAGTACTTTAAAGATTATTATTATTTATTTATTTATTTATTTATTTATTTAAGATTTTCCATCTTTCTCCAATTCTGGAGCTGAACCCAGCTGACAATGAACGAATACAGGTTAACCTCTTGGAAAAGATGGGTTCTCCATCAATATAATTAAACATTTATATTTTTACCTCAGTCACTCTAAAAATGTCTTTGAAAATGTCAAAAAAAAAAGCTGAGGGCAACACAAGTGAGTTTTCACTCACAACTCCAAGAATCCTGATTCTAACTTTTATTTACTATCAATCAGAGAGGAAAAAGGCACAGTGGTATTTTTGGCAACACACAACTGCACTTAGCGTTCAGTGATTTTAGACCAGCACTTCTCTTGCCTGCCCTCCAACCTAATATAAAAGGCTTTGGGCTGTGTGAGATTTGTTCTGCGTACGTCGTTAATGCTATTTGAACGTGATGTATTGTTACAGTTAAATTTGTTCAAGCTGCTTTCAGATTTCAGGTGATGTTGAAAATGGTGTGATGGTTATTCTGTATGACATTTGGACTCACCAGACAGTTTGAGAAATAATTTGCGGTTAAACGTGTTACAATTAAATGTAGGTACCAGTGTAGTGGCTAATGCTAACAGAGAGAAGCATAACTAATTGGCTCAGTATTGGGAATGGCTATCTTGGATTTTTGGCTGATTCACGTTGATTGGAGTAATTGATCAGCCATATGATATCTGCACAACGCAAAAGGAACACACTAGAGGAAATTAACTTACAATTGGGTAGTATCGTCTCATGATTGATGTATGTTATGATGTTAGTTTCTCCTGAATACTGAGGGGAAATTAAAACAACTTAGTTTATGCTTGAACATATATACTGGACACCACGGTAAAATTCATCTCATTATCTGTTAAGCTACTACTTTTGTTCAGATGGAGCCTTATTAAAGTATTTTCTTCTGTACGTACTTACCCACAACTGTCTTTTGCTCTGTTAATTCTAAAGGTCCATGCTGTCTCTACCAGTAATTTCACAACATTGCCACAACAAATTCAATTTCATTTTATTAAATTAAGTAAAGAGTATCAAAAACCAGATTGGGGGAAAAAAATCAATACCTAAAGTAAACATGGCGGTATGGAGCTTCCTTTCAAGAGACTCAGTCAGCCAAGAAAATATTTCATATCAGATTACATTGCTGCTAATCCATTGAGAGCCATAGTTGTGAGTTTGTTCTCTTCCTTGCTTTTGATCAGGACATTTTATGGAAGAAGACTTTTTGACAGGTTCCTTCCATAGCGCACAAAATTTTGCATTTGACATTAACTTGCAATTCCAAAATTACCCAATGTGTGAGTTTCTTAGTGTTTGCCCTGTGATTGACAGGTGGACCTGGTATTCACTCAAATTTAATCAAAAGATCAACGCCGCCACCTAAATTGGAAAAACCAGTATAGAAGATGGATGGATGCAATTACATTGTATTTCTAATGTTTAAGAGGTGAGATTTATCGTCAATTTGACCATCACAGCACAGTATCCATCCAGACTGGTTAATCGTGATTTATATAAGCCTATTGTAATTTTAATGTGTTTTCTTAATTAGCTTGGCTGATCTAGCATTTACTTTCATCCATTTCCAATGGTGAAAGGGCTTTACTTGTGAAGCTCATTTTAATGTTGAAGCAATCTCTACATTCTTCACATGATGAGTCACATTCAACCATTTACATACAAAACCATAAAACACTGGCAACGGCTACCATGAAAGGTTCAAGAGCATGGCTGAGAGTGATTTGGGGTTTGACTTCTGGGCAGGGTGAGATGGGGAATAGAATAGAGGCTTCTACCAACCCAAAGGTTTAATAAACTGTCTTCTGCCCAAAATGTATTTTCAAGTTCTCATCTCACAAAAAAAACTGATCTGAGGTGTCACAACTCCAACTCATAGTGTGTCGGGTACATCTAGCAAAAGAACAGCATGCATAGTAATAATCAATATATAAAAAAGAAGACTTTTTGGGTTATAAAGAAAAGCTTGCTGTGAAAACAAGTAATTTTCAATTTTTACTTAAAGTTAGGAAATAAATCTAAAGTAAATCTGACTTAATTTAGAAAAGGCATTTCAATGAACTCAAATTACAAAACGTAGGATTGCTCAGTGATACAAAGACACTAATATAACATTTTTCCTTGAAACAATATGTCTGGTGAACAAACACAAAGAATATTGAAATCATTAAGTTTGCAGCAGGGATGTCCACACATTGACATGAAGAGCAGGTTTTAAGCAATTTATGTTCATCATAGATCAAGAGGGCATCTGCTCCTTTGTAAACAGTTTTGACGATGAAATCTAGGAGTCACACCAGACTCAGCAACATAAGATAATCTTCACACTTCTCAGAATTTGCAGCCTTATTAACTAATGAATTCATTTCCCTGTTCAGCTTTTCATTCACATCTATTGAAATATGTTACCATTGCAAATCATATAACAGTGTAAACACTGCTTGTATTCCCACAACTTAGTTGTTATGTCATGCCAATGAAGATAAAACCAGTTCTACAAATTATGTACCTCCATTCTTTTCAATGTACTTTAACACACAGGAATGATCAAAACACCAGAAGGTGAGAACAAAAGTAACATCAATTCAACTGCTTTGCAGGAACATGTGTTTCTGAGGAACTGAACCCTTCTAACCTGTCGTGACGGATCCTGAATAGCGTACAACCAGAGTGGACAAGGCCATTTCTCACCACTTTAAATGACTCTCAAACTTCTGTATACAGTACCACAATGAATACAGTCAGCTTCAGCATTGCACTGGACCATTAACTTTCTATAGTATAAGTTTTTTATTTATTTTAGAAGGTTAAAAAAAAACAAAACATGTATTGATAATAATATATCAAAAATGATTCCAGGGTCAACTGTTCTCCATTGTCATTCTCATCCACAAGTTCACTGTCCTCGCTCTCTGTTGGAACGGTCCTTACTTGCAGAGTTATCCTGCGGCTGTATAATGAGGTTGCATCAATTTCCCCCGATTGCTAGTAAATGGTACACCAAAAACTTTAAGCAAGTTGGTCATTGTCCAGTCTAGCACATCTACAAACGTGCTTCTTTTCCTGTTTGCGCATCACCACATATTGTAGACGAAGTAATTTCTATTTAACAATGTAGAAAAACAGTTTCTTTTGCGGTCACCGTGTAGCTTAGCTTCGTGAAATGACCATTCTTGAACAGAATCATACAGCATGCTATGACATTTTAAATAGATGTAAAGTCAAATGAATAAAAAGGGACAGTATCAGGGCCACAGATGTGGCTTGTTGCCGGAGGTCAACGCTATGCTGGAGAGGGTGAAGGTCTGTGTGACTTCCATGTCCATAGAAGTGAAGCTGTTGCTTGTGAATTAGGCAGTTAGCTCTTTTCACTCTGCCCATGTCAAGTACCTCTTACCTTGACATATGGTCTTGCTCACTGATCTAGGTTTTTATTATGAGTAAAGATTCTTTTCCTTTTGCTTGGCTTGGCATCCACATGTACCATGAGTGCCCTTATTTTGTGAGGTGAGCTTCCTATTTCACTGGCCAAGCCGTGTCTTTTCCTGTATACCAAAGACAGTTATCAACATCCTTCAATTCACGGGTCTTAGATTCCTCCAGATGTCAGCGTGTGAGAAACTCAGAAACTGATATGTATCACATATTTATTCTTGGTGTCGTCATTAGCTGCACTGTCACCAAGAGCTACCTTGGTCTTTTTTCTTGGGGACAACATTTACTACTGAGCACAGCAGTGTGGAATGATGTATCCAAGCCCGTGAGAACCCTTCCAACCAACAACTTCATCAAGGTAGCCAACTCCACAGAAAAAAAACTAGACACTCACTAATCTAAAGTGAGTATTCTGATGGTAACTGTTCAAGCTTCAGCGTATTTCACTTAAACAACAAACCGATGATAGAAGAAAATATATATGAAAAAGACATCAAAGCCTCGCGTTGATGTCAAAAAAGTGCCCCTCTGATGTAATGTGCTTTAAAGTAGTTTTTAATTAGAAAAAAAAAACATATATTGCTGGAGGGACTGGGGCATCTGAACTTAACTGTTGTGGTGAAATTAGAAATGAGCATTATGACAAAGCTTTCTGCTTACAAGCCACTCGACACCCCGACCTAGCACCATAACCTCAAGGTCATGACCAAAAAAAGTCAGGTAAAAAAAATTTCCTTTTTCAGCACAGTTTTTATACTTCACGACAGAGGGAGGAAGATGTTTTTCCAGAAGGATCCCCAAGTACTCAATCAAATTTGGAGAAGTTGATTAAGATGGTTCCGGCATTAGATTAAGATGCCTTCTGGTCACCCGCCTTTGGAAGTATACCAGGCATGACCAAGCAAGAGAAGACCACTTGGCCCAGAAATCACTGATGAGATTTTATTTCTTGGCTGGTCTGGCTTGAAAGTACCTCTGAGCTTGAATAAGTTGCTGAGCACTGGAATGTCTGGGCTTCTCTCCCCTCCACATTGTTGTGTTTACTCCATGTGGACAAGGTGAAAAAGAAGATTGATGGACTATCATGCAGCAAGAGAACGAGTGAGTATGGAAAATGTTGTTCAACACATTTTGAATTTCCTGTTACAATTCAAAAAAGTTTTAAGGAGCAACTAACTTTATTGCAACTAACTATATAGCAACTAAAACCCTTTGATGGCACAGGATTAGTTTTGACACCACATTGACTAAACAGAAAGTTTAAACTGCCATGAGTTGTGGTTATTTATGGGGGGGTTGTTGCTTTATTTATTTAAGTTTCTTTTGAAGAAAGCGCTTCTGAAGTCACATTATCCATCAATATAATTGTATTTACAAGGAAACAATACATATATCCACTTCCAATTTGAATTTGGAGAGATATACCTACAGTTGTGTGTGTGTGTGTGTGTGTGTGTGTGTGTGTGTGTGTGGTTTTTCTTTTTTAATAAATACTTTTAGAGGACTGACTCTCCTGCAGTGACAGTGCAGTTTCATTCCAGTGAGGCAATTTTTGACAACTGGCATTGCTTCGTCGCTGCCACTCTCCGATGTGAAATGGAAAACCCAAAATGTGAAAATTGGCCAGAAGACTACTTTTCTTGATTTTATGAAAACAATGGAAGGAGTGCAAGAGCACCTCTGTACTTTCCCATGTCACAATGGTCTCAAGAAAGGGACCTTCATTTCATCTTTGGAGTCACTAACTTTTGACTTGTCAGATTCGTGCGACCTGCCATCACTTCAAATGTGTCGGTGGGCCTCTACCGCTACCTTAAAACTCAGACTCAAGTTCTGTATAATTTCCCCATCTTTCTAGCTCCCTCTGTGCAAAATTGCATTGGAAGATGGATTTTTGGCATCTGAGGCTGTCAGGTCTCAGCCATGGAAGACTTTATGCACTAGTACACCCGCTATGAGAGTGAATTCTGGAGGGATGGAGCGGTATAAGAGTAGCGAGTCAAGTACTGCCACTCCAGCGGGTCTTTGGGCATTTTTGGCAGGGATTGTATGTATTTAACAATAATGTCAGTGCTGCAGATCTCCTTTCCCCCTTCTCATCTTTCCTTTCTCATTTTCTCTGTCTCTCTAAATCTATTTTTCCTGCATCACCTCGATCTTGCTCTCCGGTAGGTTTCATAATGATGATAGGGCCTGGTCCAGCAGCAATCTGAAGCCCATCTTCATTCTATATTGAACTATTAAGTTCATTTTCATTACAGTTATTACAGCGTGCATATGCATGAATGGTGGAACATATTCTACATTACAGCATGACCTGGGTGAATATGGTGCTCCCATTGGCTGAGGGGTTTTCATTAATTTAACGGGACCTCTTTAACAAATGCTGGAGCTATCTATGATGGATAGACTAATCTAGTTATACCGAACCACACGCATATGAATATGCACATGTCTTAATAAAAAAAAAAAAAATATATATATCAGGTCAAATCTATATAAATTAATACCACGAATTTGTTCAGATCTCACTGCTGCGATCATGCTGAAGACTGAAAATTTGACAGTTGTCCAGAGGATACTCACTGTAGTAGTAAGCCACAAAAGATAATTGCTGAAAGACTGTATGAAAGGCCATAGCAAGACAGGGAAAGGTGAAAAACTCAAGCAACGTTGATGACTGCAGCCATGAGAAGATTATTGTCGATGGTGCTCAGAGATTCAGTCATGAACTTGGATGGACTCCACCAGGAGCAGGTGGAAGCTGGAATCAGTGCGTCAACAGCCACCACACTGAGATTTGTCCTGGAAACGAGCAACAAGTGTTGGTGGGGGGTGGGGTGCACGTCTTGATAACAATCTGGTAATTTCAAACTGCTTTACAAAGACAACAGTACCACATCACGGCAATGAAGATATGCGTCCTGCTGTTAAGTACATAATTTATTCTTAATCCAAACATGTTATAGGTTTTCATTCCGACACTTGAGACCAAGAGAAATAATTCCTCCACTCAATGTTTCCATCTGTCCCTTCAAGTCTATTTTGGTACAACTTAACAGATTTGGAAGTAGATGTGTGTTTTTTTGCTCGTGGATATGGAACAGTAGCCAGTTATTTACTTTACCACTGTAGACAGTCAAAGCTCCTATACACTGACCACATGTCTGCAAGTCTTGTGTATGTACTGAGAGCTAGGAACTTTGTTTTTCAGTCACAGCAATCCATCGATAAATGACAGTGCAAACTCAACTATGCTTTTGAATGTGAATTCTAATCCTCACCTCCTTTTTGCGCCTGCATTTTATTGTGCAAACAAGAGTCTTCCCATCTGTTCCTGTTCAAGTCCTAGATGGTTAATCTCATCTGGTAAACACACCTGTACAGATGTGAAAATAAGTGTGAGCACCCCAAAGAAAAACCTACAAGCAAATGTTATCAGAGCAATCAAGCTGCCGATATTTGCGGACTGTAGCACGACAATATTAGCCCACCACAGTTTGGGAGGAAAAAAACAAACAAACCATAAAAACAGCTGTTGATGCTTACCAAGCAGAATGGCATTTTTGAGAGGTCAGAGAGCTGTTATGCTTTATTAAAAAGGTGGATGCATTAAAGGTATTTAAGCGAAACCACCAATTAGATGAACCAGTTATACTTGATTTTATAATTAGAATTGAAAATAAAAAAATAAAAAAAAACTATACTGAAGAGACACACCATTCTGGCCATGTGGGATTAGTATGAATTATGAGGCTTTATAATAAGAAGCCCTCACACCTGCTGTGTTTCTTCAGAAGAGATTTTTTAGTGATCATCATTAATTTGCAAGGTGCTTTACGCACACATACAGACACACACACACACACACGTGTGCGCGCTCGCGGCTTTTGTTTTGGATGATGTTTGTTATGAGTAAGTGAAAGTCCTACAAGTGCCTTCTCAAATGATACTTTTTATTTCTCTATGACGGTCTTAGTCTTTATAAATGTTAAAGATAATGTTTGGTTTTCATTGGTGCGTTTGTCCTTGAATGTTCAGTGAGAATAAAGGGAGTCTGTTGACTGATTTATCAAACTATGCAGCCTTTGAGGTTAAATTTTCACAAATTGTATGACTTGTTAAGGACAGTCCAAAGAGAAGCCCTTCAAGCGCTCCTTGTTAAAAATGCAAATGAGATTCTTCAGGGTCTCATATTAGATATCTATATTTATAGCAATTGCTGAGGCTCTTTTTCACCTCTATAAGGTGGCTTCGCCTGTTTTATTTAAACATGGTATGAAATGCAAGGAAATACAAAGATAAATAGTTTTATGGCATCTCAAAATCTACGAGAAATATGTTATAAGTGTGAGACATTCTGTAAGAAAGATGAGAAATGGAAGGGAGACTTGCGCTCATTTCTGTAATTATCTTGGTTTTTGTGTTGCTAAAACCAGAAATGTGTTTTCCCCAGATATAACTTTTTAGTGATACATTTCTGTGTGCGGTTGAGTTCAGGGACATTTTATACAATAATATATTGTCTTACAGCTCACTCTGATTTTGCCAGACTGTGTAGCACGGGAATTCATTACAAACCATATGGCCCTCCCTCATTACTGCACAGCTTAAGCTCAGACTGTTTCCTTTTTCTTTTTTCTTTTTTTTCTTTCTTTCTCCAGTTGAAGATTAAATGCTGTCATTTATTTATAAAGCAATTCCAAACTATTACCAGCAAGCCTACACAAGTAACTCCTCTCTGGTGTAAATCGGCAATTCACCTCATGTCAAAACAAATGCAGTTCATGAATA
>OMNM01030605.1:0-12378 GCA_900302745.1 Parablennius parvicornis
CTAGTTTCAAGTTGCAATACCAAGTTGTCTTCCGTAGCAAAGGTGAACCTTTTCAAGAAATGAAACCGCTCATAACAGATTATCTTGGAATCCAATGTATTTCTATCGTTAATGAGCTAATTAATGTATTTATACATCTCTTTATGGACTACTGCCCCCATAGTTTTTGTTTTTTTTTTCTGTACAAGAGATCTCAATATGTCTTTGTTTCGAATCACACTTCAAAAGTCGCATCAGAACTTAATTTTACGGTGTGATATCAAGATTTGCCATTAAAAGGGATTTTTTTTCAAAGCTGGAAAAAAAAAAAAAAACATGCACTCATAGATATATTACGAAAAACCACTATGAACCCTATACATACTGATCAATATTGAAAGTTAAAATCAAAGTGAAAATGCAGTTAATTTAATCTTGATTTTTTTTTTTTTCTAATGGGGAACACTACTGCATTATAAACTGAAAATAGCAATATTTAAATTATGAAATCTCTGGATAATTTTTTTTTCTCAAATACTTTCGCTACAGCTGTTTACCATATTTTGTAGACATTTTGACAAGCTGGATAGTATTAATATCACAGTCATTTTGATACTTCCTCATCCAATGCAATGCTTGAGCAATTTAATAGAAGTGGCAGCATTGTCAGGATTACTCAGTTTTACTTTACCATATTGAACAGCTGTTTCCTATGAGGTTGTGTATGTTCTTTGTAGTGCAAGCTTGAAAACCTAATATGCACACCAGCCTTTCTGCTACTTTCAATATGACCTCCCGGAAGTGGCTTGTGTGGTCATTTCTTCACCTCCAGTCATAAAGTTAATCAAGGAGGAAGTGGTGTGCGCTTTTTTTTTCTTTTTAGTTTTTCTTTTACGGGACATGGTCATGATAATGCATGAAGCATTTACTGTAAGACTCTGTTCCACGTGAGAAGATAATAGCATATGTGCATGTTTCTTTTCACATAAAACCAGTATTGCAGTTATACTTCTTGAAAGTAGTCTCCTGTCAGTAATGTTTTTCTTTTTGTTTCCGAAGCTTGCACATATTGGGAGGTCCTTTATTTTGTTAGGAGTGAAAATACAAAACACCATGTGAGGGTCATACGGTGCTAATTTTGGCCTTTTATTACTAATAATACTTGGGTTTTTTTTTTTTTTTTTACAACTACTAGGTTCACAATTTTACAGTCACAAATCAAGGATAAAAACATAGTGTGGATACAGCCTATTGTTTGATTATTCTCACTCGTCTGTGCTGACACAGTTCTCTCTTTTGTTTTTCTAACCAGGCCAGTGCCGGAGGTGTGCGTCGCTTCATCAAGCCCCCCGAGTCTCTGGAGCGCTCCCTGGAGCTGTCGCGCCACCGCGGCCGCAAGAGGACGCAGAAGAGGCCCAACTACAAGAACCTGGGCGAGGAGGAGGATGAGGAAAGAGCTGGAACAGGGAGCAGCAGCAGTGGAGGAGGAGGAGGAGTTGAGGAGGGCTGGGACGATGACAGCAGCAGAGGAGAGAGGGAGGGATGTCGAGAGAGGGAGAAGGGAAAAGGTACAGAGGGAATAGGAGGAGGAGGAGGAGGTGGGAGTTCTAAGGGAAGCAGAGCGAGTGGGGAGACAGCGGAAGGTGAGTGTGTGTCTCGTTGGACACAACAGGACTGTGTTTGTCTTTCTTTTCACTCTCATCACTAAGATTTGGTTATCCTGTAGCCATCACAGAAGCAGCCCCTCATGTCTCACCAGAAAAGAGAGAGAACTCATTAATAAATTTATAGAGGCTTAATTTTTTCAATTTTTTGTTTATTTATAGCAATCTTTTTATCAGTTTTGTATCTTTTAAATCAAATAAATCTTCACATCATTACGCTGCATCTACAAATAGTTCCTAACATACTGCGCGACGGCTCCTTTTGTTTTGAAAAGTCTTGAACAATTCTTTAAAACACAACAAATGGCATAGAATGAGTAGTAGAGTTAAAGCAGCTTGGTGTTAGGTCGGCCATCTCGGGGAACAATCTTTCACATTTTTGTGTGAGGTTCATGGAAGGCTAATTTCATAGCTGTGCAACCACAAATAGATACATATAATTTTTGTGGTGTAGCACACTCTGACCGCTACTCCAGCTACTAACAACCAATAGAAAAGCAGAAGAAAATAGTGATCAGGCTGGATAGCTGGTTCAGCCTCTGTTGAGCCTGATGTGTTTTTATTCTCTGAAGCCGCCGGCAGTACAGAATAAAACCTTTAGTCCTGTGTCGTGAAGGAAGTCACACGTCACATTTGTTTCAGAGCACAGTGACGTATAGGTCCAACCCAAATGTATAAAATCCATCTTGCTCACTGTAGCGTTTTCTCAATGAGGCCTCCCTCTTTCTGCTGTAATCCATGTTTGGCTCCTTTTTTTTTTTTTTGATTACCCCATGATTACCCCATGATTACCCCATGATTACCATGGCTTCCAACTATCGCACGTACAACATGATCCCCATTACAGCCGACTGTCCCATTTCCACGATGACGCACCATCCATCCTGTGCTCCTCACCTCTCCGCCTGTCTCTCACTCCTGCTCTGTTTGTGCATGTGTGTTTGGTGGTAATAAGCATATTACAATGTGACCATTTCACCCATGAAGTAATATGAAATATCCTTTTTTTTCCTGAACTTTGAGATCATAGAACCTGTTTGAAGACTTTTTGGAGGGTTGCAAACATTTTAATTTGAGATGCGAACACAATTTCAGATTTAAAATATATATATTCAAAAGGTATTTGAAAGAAAGATGCAATCTGAAGCTTTTTATTGATTAAGTGGTGATTCAGGTGGCACCGTGTACTTTAATGGTACATTTCTTTTCAAGATGTGATGTTACATTTTACCTCATATCCTCAGTATTTAAAAGAATAGCTGATATATTAACCTTGGCTCCTTCACTTTACTTTACATGTCTTTAAATTAATAATAATAAAGCATCAGACTTTAAAATCCCAGTCACCAGAGACGTAGCTCTGGTAAAAGCTGTGACGTGTGTTAATGTGTTTCTAACATATATGCAAGTACAAAGTGTGTGCTTCTTTGCTGGTTTGCTTTTTCATAGAAATAGAAATGGTGGTGATGGAGAAGTGTAAAGTGTCCGAGTTGACCGAGCAGAACATCACCGATGAGGAGAAGACTGCTGCAGCGACTCGCACGCACACACAGAGGAGCAGGTAGAAGCTCGCAGAGCACATAGAAGCTTAAAACTGTACTTAAAGTACTCAATAAAATGTGCTGTTCTCTTTCTGCAGACCGTTTTTAGACATGGTGTACAGTGCCCTCGACTGCGCAGATGATGACTACCACGCCCTTTTTGTCCTCTGTCTGCTTTACGCTGTCTCGCACAGTAAAGGTGAGCCTTGTTCTTTACTTAATGGTGTCAGCCACAGCACTTCCAAACAAAGAATAAACTTAAATGTAGTTTCTTTACAAACATCCACCTTTGATTGTCAAGTACTAAACTCTGTCTTTATCAGTGCAACTTTTATTGGTTTTAATAAGTGATGTATTAAATGCATACAGATAGGAATAGCTCAAATTACTGCAGGCAGTAATATTGTTTTATGTGTAAAATTCTCAAAATAGCAGTGCAATGCAGTCTGTCACATTTGGAACATCAAAAGTAGAGATCTGAACAATATGAGACAAATGTCCATAATGTTATGGCAGAAGTTTATGCAATAAATGATCAAAAGAAATCCACAAAGAATACTTTAATTTAAAAACATAAATATGTTTGTCACGCAAAATCTGAAACACTTCAAACTCATTCATTCCTACCTGTTCTCCATCACAGAAGCATTTTGGTTGTTTCCAGCTTCTTTGTTGTAATAGAGCAGAGGATTTGTCAAAAGAGCAAAACAAAAGCTTGGTAATAACAGCATCGAAACTGTTTAGGAAACATTGAAATCGGACAATTACAAAGGCATTCAGTCGAAAAACATGGCAAAGCACAATGTGTGAGGTGAAGGTCTTGGATCTGTCAGCACAACAAAAAGGCAACACACACACACACACACATCCAGCAACATTAGGAACATTAAAGAAAAATATGATTTCAAGAGATTATCACATTATGGATCAGATAGTTCTCATTCTGTTGAAAGACGTCAGTATCTCAGTCCAGACGTCACTGAGCTTCTCTGCTGGTGACCTTATATCTCCTCTGAGACGCCAGCAGTCTATACATAGACACAGCTGGAAGAGCAAGTGAAAGCCTTGGGATCTGTACCGACGACCACACCCGGCTGTCTCTGTCCATGAAAAACAATCTCTTTCTTAATATGTTATCATAACTGCACTCTGGTAAATCTAGTAAGAACCCAAAATAATAAACACCTGTAGAGCCACAACAGTCCACAGACTTTTGACTTTTGGTGTGGGTGACTTTGCAATCGTTCTGGTTTTCATTACTATTGCAGCTTTTCCTTCACATGATCCTTCTGATTAATAAAGATCGCAACATGAAGCCTATACAGAATCACCGTAAATTCATTTCAATAGGTTACAGCTTTTGTTTATAATCATCCCATTTATTAACAGGCATAAACTGTGATCTTCTGGAGCGCCTGCAGCTGCCGGTTCCGGACCAGGAGAGGAGCTCCTACAGCCTCGTGCTTGTAGAAAGACTAATCCGGGTTATGAACCAGGCGGCGCAGCCAGGTAAAACACAACGCACAAACGGTGAATTATCTGTAAATTGGAGTCTTTGCTGTTTTTGAATCTGGATACTTTACATTTCTGATATGGTCGTACTTTTTTTGTTGTTGTTGTGTGTGTAGATGGAAAAGTGCGTCTTGCCACCCTTGAGCTGAGCTGCCTTTTATTAAAGCAGTCGGTGCTGTCGGGGAGCCACTGCATCATCAAAGATGTTCATCTCGCATGCCTGGAGGTAGGCGCGCTAAACATAAACTCTACGCTCACATGTTATCTTACGTTTCCCTGGAATTTCATCTCTTACTCGGAATCCAATGTTCCCGGGTTACCTAAGCAGTATTAATTTATAGCTACGACCCATTATGTTTTGACAGATCTCATCAGTCCTCACAGCCTTGTACTCTTTCCTCATTTTCACCTCTGACTCTCAGATCGGTTATTCTTTTCTCTTTGCACAACATTAGTGTTTTCTTTTTAGTTCTGGGAAGTTATTTTGTTGTCTTTGCTCACAGCATTTCACCCCAACCAACGGCTCCTTCTCACCATGTGTCAGAAAGCGTTCCCACAACTGCTGACATTCTTTGTGATTTGTACATATATTGAAACTTTGCCTCATTATTTTTTCTTTCTTTTTGCCTGTGTTCAGCTCTATTTGTAATTGTATCACAGAGGGGGTTTCTGCTGAAAAGATTTCCTACTATCTGCTCTGTTTGATATTATTTATTTTACTAACTTTGTAAGATTATTATTAAGTATCTTATCCTCTAACTTGTAGTTACTGATTGTTGAACTCTCAGGTTTCTCCTCCATTCCTGAGTCTACCCTCCCTATATTGGGACAAAGATAATATTGTCGATTGTGTTGATAATCAGTAATTATAAAACTATGTGTGCTTCATTAACTGTTCTCAAACAGCACGTCACATTTTTTAAAAATGATAACCTAAAGCAAGACGCAAAGTTGGTTTCACTTCTCGAACAATGAAAGTTTATGATTAATAATCCATCAGTAGTATTTATCCTACAGATGCATTACATAAACGGGTTTGACAACAAAGCTTCAGACTTTATTGAAGTTTTTAATTAACTAGATAGTTGACACACTTCTCAGAAACTGTATTCAGTGAATGCAAGTGCTGTTTTTCCTCATAGAATCCAAACCTATGGTGTCAAGTGCTGGTTGTTGAGACTACAGAACCTTCCAGTTCTCTGTGTAGGATTTCTAGGAACGTGTATCGCAAGTGTGGGATTTTGTAGATTCGCTTGTCAAAGTAGTTTCATTTGTTTTGTACTGCAGTAAGAAAATGTCATCTTTTGAGCCTGTACTGTATTTCTTTCATTTTCATTGTTTGAAAGTTTAAGCATTAGAAAAATGTTGACTTTTCGGTCTTTTAGAGTCTCACTATGTCCTCTTTGTGATCGCAGGGTGCCAGAGAAGAGAGCCTACATTTACTACGGAGGTTCTACAAAGTAAGTGTACAGTAATACAACTAAGATAAAAAAAATTCACCCTGTGATATATGCATGCACTGCACACCTGCAACAAAACATAAATGCAAAGCATTTAAACACAAAGGGTTAAAAAAATGAAAGATGTGTGGCAACATTTCATGTGTACAAACTGACAGTGAATGGGAGAGGTGAACTGGAATTCTTCAGTGATAATTAAGAAAAAACCCCAAAAAACAAACTGAATAGTTGTATTCATAATAGTTGTTCAGTCTTGTTTTGCATAACAAGAGATGAACGGACCAGTTAGATCAGTGAACTTAACTCGGGCCAAAAGACTTGATGATAACTGAGGCCATTTCCTTGAAAGGTGCCAAAGAACTGAAAGTGTTTTTGCAACGTTCCTGAAGATTGACAGAATCCTGAGTGTGCAGTCAAAGCTTTCGGTTTCATTCTGAGTCTCACTGAATATCAGTTTTTGGGATTAGCTGCAGATATGCTGTACTTTCACTTGTTTATCTTCTTTGCCATCTTCACCACTAAAGATGAATTAATTTTTAGAACTAAAACTGATTCTCGCAGCAGCAGAAAAATACTTGGCTCTAATCCAAGTTATCTTAATTGCTCAATCACTTGAATGTTCAGCATTTACTCAGAATAATGACTGTTAAGGACCGGTGCATCTGAAGTTTTAAGAAGCTGTTTTGTCATCCAATCTTTGGACGATTGGCTTTTGAAGCTTGAAACTATGCGAATGTACATTTGATCCCTTTATAGGGTGAGTAACAAGACCATCTCGTACAGTTTCATCTCAACTGACAATGATAAAATAAAGGCAAAACTAGAATATAGGAATAAAAATGTGCTTAGAATTGAGGTAGTTTTTCTATTTATTTGTCCCCATTTACTTGAATGCTATAAAAAGTGACTGTACTTTCTGTGCACCATACACTGAACACAATATTGTTATCAGTAATGGTGAAATAAATGTAATAAAATGTTTATGGCCCTCAAGCTTTTCCACAATTTATCACATTGCAGCCACCAATCTGAATGCATTTTATTGGGGTTTTTAATGCTTCCACACATAATTGGAAGGAAAATTCTGCATGTTTTTTTTTTTTTATTTATTTTGTTTTACGATAAATAAATAAAAGCTGCCTGGGAAAAAGTGGTCTAAACTCTAGAAGATAATATTTCAGAGAATTTGAAATATTACATCAAGACCTAAATGTCTTGTTGTTTTCAGAAGTCCATTCCAGACTAAAATCTGCCTTATAAATGGAAGGTTCCAACTAAAGTTGACCTCAGTGGTTACATAAATATGATGATTTGAAATTACCTTTCTACACACTCGCATGGTTTTCACCGGATGGTCGGTACACGTGGTCATCTTAGTTTTGTTTCTTACAAAATCCTCTTCTGCAAGACAGATTATGTGACAGTGCTCTTGCAATCGTGTGTAGCACATAGGCCTCTTGCACTACATTTATGTTGCTAATAGACATTGATCAATGTTCAGGATGTTTGTTGCATATAACGGTTGAATTACTCTACACCCAGGATTATCTCATGACTGAGTGATTCCAGTTCTGACCGAAGTGTGTGGCATAGTGGAAAGACAAAGGTGGAAAATAGACAAATCAACCAACAGAAGGGTGCAAATAGGCCTACAAACATCCACCGACCAACAAGAACAGTAGACTTTGTGTACTTTCTTTAGATTAGGTCATAAAAAGTTATTTTCATTTGGAAAATCCTCCTTATGGCTGATTTATTAACTGATGTCTTATATATCTCACCTGTCCAACATGTTAAATGTGCAGTTTAAAGTAGGTAAAACAAGGAAGTAACAGAGCCTCACATTTGTTTGAACAACATCTGGTTTGGCCTCAGATAATGAGTAATCCGTTAATCGGCTTCCTTTTTTATATATATATATATAATGATAGTGTTGTCTTATTTTCTTTTCTTTATTTATTTATGTTTTAATTAATTACTTAATCTAGTGTCTTCCTTGTTTTGACCATTTGTTGATATCAAGATGTGCTTTAATTGGAAGAAAGTACTTTGTTTTAGGTTGCAATAACAAATGTTAAAAATCATCAAAAATTCAGTCAGATAAAAAAAAAAAAATAATAATAATACTGTGTATGTGCATGTTTTCATTTGTTTTTACTGTTTGTATGAAAGTGAAAGACCATAAATTGCAACAGAACATGCTTACCTTTTTACGGTATCCTGTATAAACAGTCATTTTTGGTATTCTCTTTTATTTATTTATTTTCAATCACAGGGGGAAGAAATCTTTCTGGACATGTTTGAAGACGAATACAGGAGCATGACGGTCGGTCACCTTTTTTCTTTTATGTTCTTTTGTTTTTTCTGACAGACCTTGCTTTTGCTGCTCGTGTGCCCGGGAGTTCTTCTGCTCTGTGGCTTTTCAGCACTTATCCATGCGTTTTGTGCATTTCAGAGTAAACCACTGAATGTGGAATATCTGATGATGGATGCCTCGATACTGCTTCCACCCACCGGGACCCCGCTGACAGGCATCGACTTTGTCAAGAGACTGCCGTGTGGAGATGTGGAGAAGACGCGCAGGGTGTGTCCACTCGCTCGTTCTCAGTCTATATTCGGCATTACTGTCTGGCATGTTCAGGAGTTTCCAATGAAATCAATGACACGAAGAGATTCAAACTTAACTTCAGTCCCGGGGGTGTTTCCGATCAAACGCAGATTCCACACTATATAGTGATAAACATCAGATGATATCAGGCAAATGTAATGTTACTCATGTACACTCACCTTATTGCATGACTTGTTGCTAATGCTGTATGACACTATCTAACAATCCTACAGTGGTGAACAATAGAATGTGTGGCATGTTTCATTTTAAACAAATTCATGTGAGATTGTATTCTTCGTGTTTAAATTCTCCTATGTGTCATGTTTCAAAGTTTTTATCAATGGTTAATTGCGCTTATTTTTTAGTATCTTGTTCTGTGGAAAATGTCTAAGCTTCCCAATGTGATTATACTGTAACACCCTTCATAACTCTGCTTTTTTACACAATTCTGGTTGCACTCTGTGCCATAAATAGCAAGTTTGCTATATATGTGAAAGAACCAAAAAAATTTTTAGCGTACTTCCTACTTCTCTCTTCCGAAACCGAGCTAAAGGGACTATTTGTAGCCCTGTCATGTGTTTGCATCCGTAACTGAGTTTTGACGTGTTGTTCCTCTGTATGTTTGCGTGGGATCTTTGTTTCTACCGACAGGCGATCCGAGTCTTCTTCATGCTGCGCTCCTTATCGCTCCAGCTTCAGGGAGAACCCGAGACTCAGCTCCCTCTGACCAGACCTGAAGACCTTATCAAGACAGATGATGTCTTAGACCTCAGTAAGACGCACACGGTTTACTGTTCACCCACTAACACTTATGAGTGAGACAAACTTCAGGCCTGAGAAAGTACAACCTGATTAACTAAATTAAGTTTAATTATCACAGTTACAGCATAACCACTTAATGGAGAACAGATAATTTGCTAGTTACAAGACGAGGACAAAGATAAGCAAACACACCTCCAGTTTCTGCAGAAAGAGCTTCTTTCTTTTCACAATTATGACAAGCAACACAACACAGGCACGAGGACCATTTAGAAGTAACACACGAGCACAAGATCAGTGAAATGAGCAAAATGGACACCAGAGAGCATGTATATGCAAACGACGTCACACACAGACGCCTTTTAAACAGTCATCTCCCACTGTGCCAGGCTATGCAGACATGTTGTGGAAACTTGTATGTGGTTAGCTTTTCTATGAATCAGAATTACAACTGAACAGTTGTGACCATGAAAGATGACACATCATACACCGTGTGCACTCGGTGTGTAAAACCTGTTCTGTTGATATCTGCATGAATGTTTAGTGGCTTGATGTATTGCATCAAGGTTTTGGGAGTAGAGAAGGAAAGGCTCTCTT
This sequence comes from Parablennius parvicornis, assembly GCA_900302745.1. Classification (NCBI taxonomy): domain Eukaryota; kingdom Metazoa; phylum Chordata; class Actinopteri; order Blenniiformes; family Blenniidae; genus Parablennius; species Parablennius parvicornis. The sequence continues at coordinate 10,121 of OMNM01030605.1, forward strand.
GTCTCATCTTCACCACACTTGGCTTTATAGTTAGCTAAACGTAGAGTGCATTTCAACTTTCCACCAACACTTTGACCACAAGTGTTCCATTAAAAAAAAAAAAAAAACATCTGAAAAGAGCTGTGAAGGAAAAATAAACCAAGGCTTCATTCAAAGTCGGCCCAGGTGTACCAACTACCAACTAAACTAAGTAAACTTGTGATCAGATATTAAAGCTGTTTGCATGAACAACTCTTTTTTTTTTTTTTTTTTTAAATATGGGAATTGCAGCATTTTCAGATCAGACTAACTTGAATGTGAAACAAGATTGTGTTGTTTTTACAAATGAAAAAAAAAAATCTAAACTATAAGAGCACGATTATTGGAAACCGTAAGAGAAAATAGGTTAAAGTAAAATAACTGGCCACTTGCCGGTCTTTTGTTTTACTAATATGTTCTTGAGAAAATGATTCAGTCTTACTCGGACAGTGTGGAAGTTATTTTACAAAGTCATTAACTTTTGGTCTGAGTCCAAGCAGAAAACCATAATTCACATACTCCCCCAAAACCTCTCCCAGAATAAAGTTTATAAAACATATAAAGAGCCTTGATGGATGTTAAAATAAATTAGATGAGTTCCAAGTGGCGAGGGTTGAATGACACACCTAAAGTTTTGTTCTAGTTTCAACAGGCATGAAATAGTGAGATTTTCCATCATGACAATGAATTGAAACACCCACACAACAGAGCAGCTGTGCGCTCTGACTAGTGTCATTGGGGAAAGGCCCTAGCCAACATCTGCTGGGAAGATTGTTCTGTGATCGTCCACAGATCTTTTCAGGACTGGAATACAACCTGCACGGCGATCCAATCGGTCCACAAATGCTTATGCAATCATACATTACCAACAGTGTTGCATTTAAACATTTGCTTTACCTTAAATACATAAAGTTAAACATCATGCATCATGCTATTGACCTTTAGACATTATCGTGTTTGTGTGGAGTCAGCTGGGCTTTTTGGAACAAAATGACTTGATTGTTTAATGATGCAGGGATTTGTCCTGGTCGTCTGACCCTGCTCTGTTTCGCACCAGGAGATGTGTCATGATGCTGTTGCCCTCCCTTCCTCAATTAGAGTTGTTATATTGACATTTTTATTAGATTTTTTATCTTCAAACTGCATGAAACAGTCGAGGGACTACCAATAAATGACCCATGGTTCCTCTTTCTAGAAAAATAACGTGACAAATGAATGTGACTATTGAAACTCAAACCATTTCCATGCAGCTTTTCTTTGAAGTCAAATGATGATATGAAACTGTTTTGTTGTTTTTTGTTTTTTTTTTTTTGTTTTTTTCAAATGTCAGCTAAAAAAAACATAGTGGTGAACTTTTGTCGTAATGGCCTTTAAGATTCTCATCAGCTTTGAAATGACTTTGAGTGGTTTGTGCTCCTTTAAATGATAATTCCAAACCATGTTTTTTTGTTTTGTTTATGTAATTTTATGTAATTTAAGTGTAATTTTTGTTTATTGTCACTCTGGTTCTAGAAACTTGTAACTGGATTTGAAATTGTACAAAATGATCTCACATTGTTTGAGATGAGCTGTGATTTGTAGCTCTTCTTTTCACAGCTCAATAGTGCAGCTGCTTATCGTCAATGTTCTGCAGTTTGTTGCATGATTAAAGGTGTTTCATATTGTGACAGACTTAACTGTCACCGTCATTCTCTTTTTATAGTTGTGTTGTAGATTCTAATGACACACTTCTAGTAGTTTAAAAAAAAAAACATACAAAAGCTGTTTTCAATTATTTACTTATTTTTTCATTTCTGAAAGTTGTACCTCATTTTGTTGCTTTGGAGAACAGAAGGTGTGTTACCCAAGTTGTCTTGTCATTCAAGTCTAAATAACTGTTGTTGGGTTTTTTTTTTTTGGGACATTCCTGTGAGAGAGGGTTGGAATCTACACATTTATTGAAATGCGAAATGGTCAAATCCACATTAAATGTAATCAAGTCATTTAAAATCTGCCTCCCAGAAAGTTTCTACAAAGGCCGAAACGTCAAAGAACCACAATAGATGGAAGTTTGACTAAGGTTCCTGCAATTTCCAGAATTTCAGTTCAAGTTGCACGTTGAAGGTTTTTTTTTTTTTTTGCCATTGTGGTCTGGGGCGATTCTTTTATCACATTTCTCGAAAGAAAACTGTGCGCAACCTCTCAGCTGCAGGTACTTTTTACTGCTGACTGTTTCGGTAGGCACAGCTAAGTTCCTGGCA
>OMNM01030606.1:13742-27007 GCA_900302745.1 Parablennius parvicornis
CATCACAAAACAAGGACTCTCACACACTCAGACGCACTAACAATACAGTCAGATGAACGGTACGCTGACAGACGTGATGTGAAGTTGATGAAGGAGGGTGTTTGTTCCCAGACAGAAGCCGTGCAACATTACAAACAACAGGAAAGACAGAAGTAAATAGCAAGATGACGAGAAAAACTGTCACATATCCAAAATAGTTGTGCAAATCAACAAAGAAAACAGGTCTTGATTTTTGTTAAACTGACAGCCAAATATCGAGGTGTACTTTTTGGGATGTGAATGGCTTTCGTAAGCTTTGTGTGTCACTTTTCAGCCAAAGACGACGAGGAATTGCGTCAACGGAAAATAAAACATAATCTTCTCAATAATAACGTGGCGCCTCATCCCCGAGAAGCTGCAATTTCATATCTGTGGTGAAAAAAAGCATCAGCCTCAGTCAAGGTACTTTTAATTCTCCTGTCAAGTCAGTGAATGTTTGCACATTCAATTTCTGCATTGAGATTACCGTATACCATCATATGACCTTTGGCTAAGCCCCGCCCCTGAACGCAGATGAACCACCTGCTCAGTAGAAAATCAGTAGAGCTGCTGACACTTTTGTTGTTTTCTAGGATATTTGAACAATTTAACATCAACTAAACATCTGATGGAAGACCAGAGAACCCTTTACTTGTCCTAAACATGATCTTGAAGAAAGTTGCAAAAGAAAGTGTTGCAGTTAAATCATTTATTTAGAGAAAAATAAAAAATAAAACCTGACCAGAAGTTCTCCTGTCGCACATGCATTTACAAAGCTCCATCTGCAGTAGCTATCCACTCATCATCTCCACCAGCTTAAAGGATCAGCTGAGCTTTAAACAAATTGTATGTTTGCTAATCAGCATCTACATCCCCTCACACCTGTTCAATGTCTGGCTGCAACAGGCTGAAAGTAGACTGCCAGCTGTGTTAATGTTGGAAAATAGCCACAATGTGAAAAGTCACCCGTGAAAAGCCTTTTTTTTTAAATAAAAAAAATTGAATTCCAAAGGTTCTTGTTTACACTCAGGGGCAAAACGGCTTCAAGCAAAATGAAAGTGCCTTTGGTTGTTTCTGAAATGGAATTGTCATTTTGTTGTTAAGTTGCCACTCTTTTAAACGGCAAAGATATATTACTCCACTAATGCGACAAAAGTGGTGATATTAGAATAAGGCACGCTGCCATTTTAAAGGTGACAGTGAGTTGGTTAGGTGTGGGCAGAGCAGTGGTGCCATGTTCCGATGAGATTTAGTAAATGCCAGTGAATCTGATGCCCCCACTCTAAGTGGAAACTTTCAATGTCACGATCACTTTGCAGCATTTTACTGTAATTTTAAGGACTAATATTAATCTAACAAAAAATTGTGAACAGAGGCAGGTGAATACACTGTTTTGAATGCACACAGAGCATGCTTACATCACAAAAACGTAACCAACTAGAAAAGCACTCAAAAACGCAGACCTCCGCCACGCGTCATAAGAATGGACACATTTTTTTGCATGTTTTCATCTGCCAAATCCATGATCCAGATCCGATCCAGATCAAACCTTGTACGACTGTAGAAGGTACTAATATACATCATCCCTCCAAATATCAATGTAATCAAAGTTGATCACACAGATTTTTGACATTTTATATGTTTCAAATAGCATTTTCAATGTTAAAATTTCACAAATTCAAAGTGCCGCCATATGGTTCATCTCGATCGGATCCAGATGAAATTTGGCACAATTTAGGGCAATGATTCTCTAAATACACACGTCAAATTTCAAGAGAATCAAAACAAAATTCTATGAGTTATGATTTCTGAAACTCGGAAATGGGATTTCCAATGTTAACTTTCAGAGTTTTTCCTGACCTTATTCTGCATCTGATCCGGATTCAATTTTGCTCCAGATGAGATATGAGCATCCTACACACCACTGAATTTTTACAAGTCAATCAGATATGATCTCCAAGAGATATATTTTTTTGGAAAATGACTCAATGATAAGTAAAAGGGAAAACAAGATCTTTGATATTTGGTTGTATCCAGATAGTTGTCCAGATCACTCTCAAAATTTAATGAAATCTAAGTTGGGTCAAGACACATCTTATGAATTTTTTTTCAGAAAGATCCCGTCAAGAGTTTTTGCATAATTTTACTTTTACTTTTAATAATTTTACTCAAATAGTTTTCCTTATGCTCAGATTATGTTCTGGACAGAAACTAAGGTAAATAAAACTTAAAGAGCAATACTGGCATTAAAAGTTCAGACTCCATATCACGAGTTGCCCTTCTTTACGACAAAAAGAGATAAATTCTGCCTGGTCATTCAAAATAATCTGATCAACATGCAAGAAAGACTTTATAGACTTACAAGGAGGGACAAAAACATGAAACCATAAGAAAACAGTCAGCTTCTTAGAATGACTTACACTTTGCCAACATATTTGCGTTCCTGTTTGTCAGGAAATAAAAAAAGATATAAAGTGGCATTTTGATCATTTGACTGTAAACTGCACGATCCTTTAATGACAGTGGAGGCTGGGTGTTGAATTCTGAAGGAAACTGTCCTCACTTCTAACATATATTTAAACATTTAAGGAACTTTAAATCATCAATCATTTACTCAGAGTGACGTGCACTTCCATGTGAGAACGACTTGGAGTATCGGTATCTTTGTCGGACTCGGGGATGAAACAGAAAACCTCACGATTGGAAGATGACCTTTTGTACTAAGTGATCCATGACTTACCAATAAGAACGCTTGTGAGGCCCAGAAAGTAAAGCTATTCATTTATTTTTAGGTCTTCATGTTGCAGAATTAGCCTGAGCACATGTTCCAGAATGGAATATATTTGTTTTGATTGTCTCTGTAATGTACACTTTTCCTGACAATGTGAGACCGACTGGCACTCGACAGTAAGAGGGAAGGAAGAGAAAACACTTCTTGACTTTTGAAGATTGGGGGAAAAAAAAGGTGGGAAAGAAAAAAAAAAATAAGGACTGGAGGCCTCGCGGGGGATGATGAAGAGAAGAAATGATGATAAAAGAGAACGAACTGGCACATGAGGAGAAATAAAGGAATTCAGAAAGAAAGGAAACAGATGAAAGTGACAGTTTACACAGGGCGGTTTGCTGACTTTGACAGAGTGCAGGCACACGTGTGTGTGTGTGTGTGTGTGTGTGTGTGTTTGTGTAAAATACATTAACGCAGCACATGACCATTCAACCTTCATGTGACAAGTCTTGCATTTCTTTTTTTTTCCACTACATTATTTTTAACCTCAATGTCTCCTTTACACACGCACGCACGCACGCACACACACACACACACACACACACACACACTTCACTGTAGAAGTCAGAGTTCATCGTTCCCTGAGGATTCGGCCGTGACCTCTCCCACTCATCCTCCATTTCGTTTTTTTTAAATTCCTTCCCTTTCGAGCCTCCATGCTTTATTGATCAGTCCAATGATTCTTTAATCACTGCCGACCTTTCCTCTTCTCCCACAGCTCGAAGCCACATTAACCATTTAAACCATCCGTTATGGACCGTCAAATACCCCGCACTATATAGGACTCGCTTTTGAATCCTCCTGTTATTCATATACGAATGTGAACCTTCTAACCCCGACAAGAGTCATGCATTGCTTATAATACGGAGCGTTTTACAAGCTGAGAGCAGTAATGTCATGTCTGTGCTTTTATTTTTTTTCTTGAAAGAAAATTTATTCATTGCTTTATTTCTGGTAGCATGTCATTTCTTTGAACACATTATTATAAGACTGCAAAACTTTAACGGAATAACTGGGGAACTGACATCATGAGAATTTGTAAACAGTTTTTTTTTTTGTGTTTTTTTTCACTTTATTTCATTAAGAGATTACACTTAGGTTAAGACCATATTTGTAAGAGTCCTATAGTGGGTGATTATAGTGGTTAAACATTATTACTTGATGGCAGTGATAATATTTAGAGGCTGTTAAAACTCGGTGATGACCAATGAGGGAAGACGGCGTTGGAGAACAATGGAGGAAACTAAGTGATGTTGTTTGAAGACAATAAACTGATTTTCTATCAATTAGATTGTTAAAACTGCTTCTGGTAGCTAAATAGTTGTGTCTTCAGCAGTAAAACATCTTAAGTTATTTAGGATTGTATCTTATCTCATCTTAGGAATAGTTATACAACAATCATGTTTTCCTATGAAACAGGCTCAAGCATTTCTACGAAAAGCTTTTTTCCATATTGACATGGCTACTTTTATTTTACAAGGTGTAATTAATCCAATTATTCTTATCCTGATGTGATTCTGTCTTCTTCGCCATTTGTAGGATCTTTCTAGAAAGATTCGGATTCATGTTACCTGTTGAGCCTCTCAGTATAATCAAAGACACGCTGTGATGATTAAAATAAATAAAATTATTAGAAGGTGAAACTCTTCCTTCATGTGTTTCAACTTTCATGTATGTAAACTTTTTTTTTTCTCCCAAAAGCTGTTTATCTCTTTCAGTTCACTGAAGGGAAAACAATGGCCAGAGCGAGGCAGAAGAAGAAAGTAATATCAATGTACGCGTGTCCTAAGTGAAATAAAACGAAAGCAAGTGAAGTGGAAATGATTCACAATCAGCCAGAGAGGAGAAATGAAAATAAAGAGAGGGAGCGATCTGCTCATAGCTCATTCCTTCCTCATTCCTCCCCAGATCACTCCTGACACTGTCCCGCAAATCCCAGCGTTTGTGTATACTGGAACCTGACTCAATCCCCCCCATTAATTATAATCAGATTGGTTATTGATCAACCAGCACACTGGGGATATTGATCCAGCCTGTGTAGTCTGGCAAAGAGTCATGAAACAATTTTCACCAGCGGTGCAGAGAGAAAGGAAAAAAAAGGCGGGAAAGCCGCTCCCATGGATGCTTTGTACATGTAAAAAAATTATTGTGTTCACGGCAACTAGAAACATGTTACAAGCTGCACATTAACAACTTTTGTTGAGGGATCCGATCCGGAATCTGGACTCCTTTGCGGTATAAAGAGGGACCCACAGCACATGAAGAAGAATCTTTGGAACAAATCCTCCCTAGAGGGTCCACATAAGTGCTTTTCAAGTGTCCAATCAGCCACTGTTGTCCAGCCACAGTGTAACCTTTATGCCCCCAAACCTTGAACAACATATACTGCATACTGATAGCAAATGCTACTACTTTGTGGTTTTGTATTTTTTCGTTTTGATTTTTTTGCCCCCCTAAAAAAAGAAATGCACCTCGAATTTGAGTAGAATTGTGATGCTACATTGCCTGTAGGTGTGGATATTGGTGCTTGTGTGCGTGAGTTACTGTGATGAGACACTGTTGACCTGCTCATTGTGTAAGCTGCCTTCTCCCACAGTCAGCTGGGATCAGCTCCAACACCATGCTCCTCACAATCGAATCAAGTGGTTAAAGAAGATCGATAAAAAGAAACCAAAAGAGGGTGAATTAGAGTCCGGAGCACATAATAGTTCATGATTATTATTATCATGACTTTAGCAACATAGTTACTGTTATTAAAGTTTCAGTTGGTTAATAAAATCACTTTAAGTAAAGACATCCCAGTGTAAGTCCCATTAACATTGACCTGCAACTATGGTGCCTTAGGGAATAAACTGCTTTAGTTTAAAAGATTTATCTTCTGCTTTCCGCTTGTTGATTTTTAGTTTTCAACTGTTTTGTTTGCTGCTTCTTCTCATCACCATCAGGTTATAAAACCACACGAAGCACACAAGAAATAACAAACTCACATATCATAGAGCGTCTTCCTTTCATTAACCCAGGTGTTCAAAATATATGGAAAGTGGACAAATAGAAAATATTTCATAAAAATTATTTATTTATTTTAACCATATTTCTAAAGACAACACATACTGCAGACCTGAGCCGAGATATCTGTGATACTGCCATGGAAACTAGCCACCTCCTTCCTATCAAACTAGCCTCAAAGCCTCGCTGTCAGGGTGAGTTTGTAAAAACATAATGCAGCAGCTAAAGGAGACGTTTGTTTTAGATGTTTTATTGTATTTGGCATCAGGACATATTGTTCAATTTGGCTTTATGTTGAAACTGCAGTAATTTTCCTTCGAAACTGGTTTTTGCTTAGATATCGACATTGTAATGATACATATTCTGCAACACAACATCAAAATACTTTAAAGTTTAAATTAAAAGGCTATTCTGACACGACGTTATTAATCTGACCCATAAGAGACGAAAGTGAAGGTGAATGTGGCCCCTGAAGTATCCGTGCAGTAGACAATGTAACTTTAGCCAAACTTGATAAGTTAATCCAGAGTTTTCTGTTAATGTGATGCAGCAACACTATAATTATACATACTGTATATGTGCACACTTGTGAGAAAAGGTCTAAATGAAACAGAAATAGAAAGTATATTAACAATTAAGTTGCCAGTAAATCGGTAACTAATTAAGAGAATCACAATGTATTATGTGTTCATGGATGTTAGTCTGACTATTATTACAAATGATTATTTACCTGTTTATGATCTCCTAACTCCAAATAATCCCAGACAAAACGTAATAAGGCTCAACTGTTCCGCTAAATCACTTCCTCACATCTCATATTGACACTAACACTCCCTAATCTCTTGCAGAGTCTTCCAGTCAGAACAGTAATACACTGCGACTCCTCACCAAACGACTGCATAATGAGTAGAAAGACTACTTTCAATTCTATGGAAATGTTTGCACAATTGTTTTTTTTTTTTTTTTTTTTCTTTTCTGACTGTGTGTTTGTACAGCTCATGTTATGAGTCAAGCTGGATGCAGAAAACTGCTCATTACGGTTCCTCTAACTCCCGGTGACAGGCAGTAGTCATGTTGCACACATAAGCAGTCATGGTGAGAACAGGAAGAGCTGAATCTGCACAGGATCATTGTGGTGAAGGTTCGGACCTTCAGGGGCGGGAGTTTTTTTCTGTGTTTCTGGAATTGGAATTTCCTCAAATATAACAAATAGTTTATGACAGAACTTTGTTCAAGTAATAAATTTAGGCCCCATTTATTCAGGTAAAAAGTGAATATTTTGTGGCTCACAGTGGTAAATATTTTTAGACTGTGGATCTTTTTGTCGCATTTTTGAAAAACTCCCAAAGTAGTAGCCGATTTCAAACAGTTGTGTTTTCAGTGGCCCCGAGCACCATCATTGTGTCAATGGACTCTCAGAAGGAATTTATTTATTTATTTTTTTTTTCCATTTTGGCTTTAAAATGTTCCATAATATATACAAGGCCTTACACTAATCTAATTGTAACTGGAACCAGGACATTTCTCCTGAGGTTCTCCTCCTCCCAGTTGTTGCCTCAGTCTGCTGTCATAGATACACTGATCCTACATCATCATGGTACCATTCAGAACATGGCTGCCAAACTCGCACAAGATCTAAATCTGAAAACAGAAATATAACCCCGTCTTGGCGTCTTATTCCTGTATAACTTCAAATGTTCAGGATAATGACAACCAGGATCATTTTACCCATTTGTTGTTTTGTTTTGTTCGTGGGTTTCTTTTTCTACATCTTGCATATATTTGTATTTTGTTCATGTTCATAGAGACTATTGGACAGTCATTGTCGTTGCATATGTGACAAATAAAAAAAAAACAAAAAAAAACAACTAATCAAATAAAATGTAATTTAGTCTGAAGTTATTCTTTTACTCAAATGGAGTGAGTGATTCATCTCAACAATATTTTGAAATATCAATTTACTGTAGCGTCAAGCTCAAATACAATCATTCGTTTTTCAGATAATTCGAGTTAATTTAAAGGCTTCATGTAAAAATGTGTTGGATATGATCATCGCTACCCAGTCATCTCTTTATTATATTGTAAGAATCCATCTTGTGATTGAGAAACGCCCCCTTGTGCCTTATGAATTAAACATGTTTCTAGAATTGATCGTTTCAGTAACAGTGGACATAAAAGTTTTCCAAAGCTCATTTTATGAGCTCAACTCAAACTCTGCCCGAGTGGGAAATCCTTCAAACCAAAGGCGCTCCAGATTGCATGTTTAAAGACTTAAGAACCTTTTCACTGACAATACAGCCACGTGTGTGTGTGTGTGTGATGAGACCGCAATGAACAGAACAGCTTGATGGCCTTCTAGTCTTGGCACGGCCTCCGTTCATCTACATCTATTTTCACAAGTTCACAGCTTGACTCTGATTTCTGCCTCATTACACTGTAAGCGGACAGAAAAGGGCTGTTGGTGTGCGTGTGTGTGTGTGTGTATGTGCGCATGTGTGTGAGAGAGAGAAAAACACAGAAAGCGAGGGACTGAGGCATGAGACTACCATCTCTATTTCCATGGAGTGATTCTGCACAGCGATCAACACATGGCCACATTTACATACACCTCTGTGGCTCACTTGCTTGTCCTCTCACGATAAACCCCACCGTCTAAAACTGAGCTGTGACTCACAAAAATCAAACATAAAATGAGCAAAACCACATGCTCAAGCAAATAGACTGCACGTGTTGCAGGTGTTATATGAAGAATAACACCGTCAGCGCCATCATGTGCAAACAGCAATGATTAATTCAAGGTTTTTTTTACCATGTGTTCGATGTTTACACAAGGACAATCTTTGGGGAAATGCATCATAATTATGTTGACTTGCTTGTATTACTATGGAGTAACTGAAAATGACAATAGTAAAAACATAGAGTTCATACTGCATATCAGTTCTTGGGAAAATTGCCATAATGATCTTAACATAGTGGTAATCTTAGCTATTAAATGCATGTTTGCTCACACAAAGTAGGTCTGACAACAGAAATATGTTCTGGTTTAGAGTTTTTTCATTCAGTAAAGCCTTTATTGTAACCCCATACATCATAATGAATTACTTAGTCACTTTCCAACCATGACTCTCAGGCATCTTCAAGAGAAAATGCTTGTTTTGATTACAGATGTTTTGCATTTTCATGACAACGTTTTTAAAACGATGTCCATTTAAATCAAAATGCAGAAGCACTGAAAATGATGTAGTTTTCATGTTGGGCCACTAGTGGGTGCGTTTGGTGGTTGATGGTTGACGAAAGTTGGATGACCAACAAAGTTGACCAAGAAGGTTATGTTTTCGTCTGTGTGTATTCATTTATTTATTTGCTTATTTATTTAATAGTTTGTATGGACTGTATGTATTTTATCAAGTTTTCGCTAAAACTGATAAGGATATGTGAATTTGTCATCGTCAATTAGATTTTGGGACGTTAACGGTTAACCATTTCCGAATAAATCCCAAATTCCCCGTTTCAATCGAGACAATGTTGGAGCGATTTCAAAAAGTTCCACCTTGGAAGCCATTTTCAATTCTTTGGCTGCGAGCACTGCTGTCATGCAAACAGACACTGAAAACACAACAAAAGTTTTCAGTTCCCACTTGCAAACGTTGTGTAAACCTGACACAGCCGTCCCAACCTAATAGCAATCTCTGCCTAAAGTCAAATCCTGAACTCTAAATACATCTATGGATTTGTGAGATTTACATTGAGATGCCCGTGATGAGCTTACACTTGTCGCAGACCCATCAAAGACAGATAAACAACAGACACCAATTCATAATTTGGCTTTAGAATATATTGAAGCCGTGCATTACATTACCAACAAAGCAGCTTAGACCTCATGCTACGAGTGTGCTTTTCAATTTTGGGCCTCACAAAGACAGCAAAACAAGAACAGACAGACACACTCCCCTGCACACACTGAAGCAGAAACAGAGCGACAAACCCTCGTTTCGACACAAACAAAAAGTCCTTGTGTATTAGAAATAAAACATTTTTTAAAAAAAACCATAGAAGAGGTCACCATCAGTTCAGCTTCTACATAAAAGAAACTCGTTTCCCAAGACTGTTTCTCTGAAGCAGCGCTGGACAGTAGGAGGGACAATAGTGACGGCAAAAAAAGAAGAGGAGGAACACTTCTGTAAGAGACCATGAATGAAAATAAAAAGGAAAAGGAATTGAAGATCACTAGAGACATGTTGTGAACCAGAGGGAAGACGGAGAGGCAGAGAAATATCTCGGTCAATATGTTTTGCTCTTTTTAATCTCATTACGCTTCAAAGGAATCCGACAATTAGCTCGTCCATGTTAAATAAATATATACAAACAGCGTAAGCTGCTCCGGCAAAACTGCGACATGCACACAATCATGCAAACAAATGTTATCCTTTATCAACCTTGTTCTATCAACTCAGCACTTTCCCCTTTCCTCAGGCTTCACACACATTACTATTTTGTTTCATTGCAAGAATTTTTGAGTGCTGATGAATAACTGTTACCATCAGCTGCTTATTTCACTGAAACTCTAAATTGTCCTCACAGAGACTCAACGAGACAATTTCAAGAATCCAGAGAAAAAACATAGAGGTATTGGTGTTGAAATTTAGAGGAAGAAAAGTAAAAAACACTGAAAGGCTTTCAAAATATCAAGGTAAGTTCAGTAACAAAGCAGAAATGCTTGACGACTTGCCACCTCCAGCAAAATGTGCCACAGCACAGTAACATATAAGAATAAATAACACCCACATCAATTGGCCAAAAAAGGTACAAAAACTGAAAAAACACATATGATCTAATGGGATATCTGAACTTGCCAGAAGTCTCACACTCCGTGAAGAATTAGACGACATGAAAACATTAAAGGGGAAACATTTAAAACTAACAAAACAATACAATAACATTCAACTTCAACATAAAAAGTCCCAGAATGACTTGAAATGGGCCTAAAAGAGCAGAAGGAAATCATTAATACTGGACTAAAACCATAGCAAGACACACAAGCGTAGCAAAATCAGGTAAGAATTAAAAAAGTAAAACTGTTGAATCTAGGTAGAGTGAGTGAGGCATCTATTCATCCAATGTAATATAATCCATCTATTTCAGTGAAACTACAGATTGTAATTAATAGAAGGACAACTTCTATGATCATGAAATCTATCTGTCACCTTGAGTACAGTCCTTTCATAACACTCATAAACTCTTTCCGACGTCTCACCTTTGTGCCGGAGTGCACGCGTTTCAATAAGTGCAAAGTAACTTCTCCAGCTGGAGGACACATATTAATAGACCGGTATCTTTACATTACCATCAGTTCAAACGTCTGGATGAGCCGAGACGGAGCCGTTCTGTCGAGCTCCTCGGGGACTGCGGGTCATTCAGGAGGGGGCTCCAGTCTGGCTGGTTAATAATCCGTTACTGTCAGTCCCCTCACTGGGGAATAGATTTATGCTAATAAGCCCAAGGATTTCTTTGTATTGTGTGTGCAGGGGTCAACACCATTGAGTCAGTTGGTGAGATGTACTTGCCATTAGCAAGGTCCGAATGGAAACTTTTTCACTCCCGTTTAAAGGCAAACTCTGACATGTTTATTTCATTTAAAAAAATTAAGTCCGTACTTCCCAAACACCCTTGAGGCTTGAATTTTTATTTTTATTTTTTTTTTTAGCAAATAATAATATCATTAGGCAATTATTCCCAGTGGGAAACTCTTTGGGGCCTTGTTAATACAACCTTACAAACATGTTTGAAGTTATTCAAACAATCCGTTCTGTTCAAGCTACAGTTATTTGGCACAGATGGAAGCTCACTTCACTCTCAATGAACCCTAATCTCATGTTGCAGTATCACTATCTTCATGTTGTCCTGGTTCACAAGCTGTTTTCTCTTCAATATGTCTGATGTTAGCTGTCAACCATATTCTATGGCTTCACAAGTCTCTTCAGTTATGAAATGCAATACCTTGATATCTGTGATGAGAAACCACAAATGTAAAAAGTTGTGTTTTGCCATCTTTTATCTTAGTGACCCACATAAATATCTTTGGCTAAAGGGCTGGAAAGTTTTCCATCAAAACTCACAATCAAAAGATCCAGAAAAAAAAAAAAAGGCAGATTAGATTTGATAACCCGGAGGCTTTGTTACAAGCTTATAGTTAAATATAGAGCTTTGGCTGAGTAAATCCCACATACATGTTGACTGTGTCCGTCTGTTTTAGGGAAATTAAATCCATTCTGCTGCATCTGCAAGTCCAACTGATTGAGGCCAAGTTAGCATGTAGTTATGATAATTGGCACTTTTTTCATGAATTGTCTGATAATCATCGCACAACACCATGAAGCTGACAGCGATACGGCAATATGTCAAAATGAAAAACAAGAAACGCCTTAATTTTGCTATTACAATAAAAGTAACTGCTGTTCCTAATTTATCCGCACGGAGCTGCACTATTCAGCAAGAGTAGGGAATCATGTAATTTAAATGCACCTAAAAACCTCACACAGGCAGTATGTATAAGTGCTGCATTTTATGGTTGTCTCCAAACATTTCACCAGCCATGAAATGTCAGGAATGCTACCTGCTAATAGAGAACAATGACAATCGCGCCACAGGTAGCTGCTGATGCAAGTTAGTCGTCAAAGTCATACCATGAGGATGCAGACATTCAGTGGTCCGTGAAGCAACAGACTGTGAATAATTCATGTGAGAAAGCTGTTTAGATGTTTAGCGTTGTTTCAATACGTCACAAATGTATTGCAGTATGAACATGTGCAAGAAACACACCGTAACCGATTGATAGAACTTGTGATGAATTAGGTTTTCTTGCAGTGTGCATTTATGTTTAATGAATATGTATAAACAAAGTGTTTAAGGAGAGTAGCAAGAGAAAGAAAACAGTTATTTGGAATTCCAAACGTCCAAGCATAAAGACATTAACTTCATCTAGTTAAGTGTGCTATATCCTAAATTACATTACGGTATATTGGAAGGTACAGTGCCAGTGTAAAATAAGAAGTGCATCAAATCTGATAATGTTCAGTGACAGGACGGGAAAACCTTGGCGTTATATGTATGTATAGGTTATTTTTTATTTTATTTCACAGGTCCCGCCCTCACTGGGATGAATGTGGTTCCTGAACTGACCCGAGTTCGACTCTGCTGCTATGAAGAAACAACTCATCCACTGAAGCCGGTAAGTGGGGGCTGAGAGCACTTTGAAAGCACTAACAGCCTCATTGTACGTCTGCAATCTTTCTTTCCAGGTACTTCTTGGAGCTGTGTGGATGTATTTAACCACAGCGGCGCTGAAAGATTAACATGTCAACCGTCAAGAGCTCGAGGTGATAAACATTGTTCGCCAAGTATTTTTCACACAATTGCTTTTAAATGTTGCAAAAGAGTGTGTGTGTGTGTGTGTGGG
>OMNM01030611.1:0-13965 GCA_900302745.1 Parablennius parvicornis
CTGAAACCTCTGCAAAACAGAAAAAAAAACGTTAGTTCAATCACTCAAAAAATCACTTATTCACAAGTTCTCTTCCAAACAGAGGCACACACACACACACACACACACACACACACACACACACACACACACACACACACACACACACACACACACACACGGTCCAGAAATGTGAAAGGGAGGGAGGAGCGGCAGAGCTATTGCATTTTATCTGGAAGTGAGCCTCTGTTATGTAACTAGAGGGGGAAACCGTTCGGAACAGAAGAAAGTATTTGCTGCAAAGAGGAAATTAGAGAAGTAAGAAAACTGCTTTCAACAGTGAGTTCTTAAACCCTGTTAAGACATGATATCACTCATTTCATAGGAATGGCTTTTTTGTTGTTGTGAACAATGTCTTTCCCTTTAAATCTGTCTTTAGTTTACCCTGTTATGCAGACTAAATGTTTGAAGTGAGAAAATGGCACAAAACAGCAACATGTTCTCAACAGCTTTAGCCAGTGGTGAAAAGCCCTGTGATTCTTTTCTCCATTCAGGATAAGTCAGCGTTTTGGCAGTTTTAGACTCTTCAAAAAAATGTCTTTGGATTTTTAACCAGATTGTTTCTGTCCGGTAAGACAATCTGATGTCACTGCTGAGAGCTGATAACAATGCTCAGTCCAGTCCAGTCTGTTTTCCACTTCATGATAGTTGCTCATATCTTCTGTATGTTTTGAATCTACTTTTTTTTTTTTTTTTGCTGTTTTCTCTTTTTTAGATGGATTCATCTACACGAGGAGTGCTGTTTGATTTCCATGGAGTCTCAATGACCCGATACTTCACAGACAACTGGGAAAACGTTCAAAACTTTCAGGCCAGACCGGACGATATCCTTATTGCCACATATCCTAAAGCAGGTCAGTCCTGAAGCCAGAGTTATTGCATGATGGCTTGAAAAATATGTGTGCATAGGTGAAAGGTTGAGATAAGCTCTTTATATCTTGGTTTCTAGTGAGTATGGATCTGTATTATAGGCTGTACAAGTGTGGGATTATGTAACATTATGGGACATTATTGAGGAAATGTTTTTGAAAAGGAAGGAGGTTTTACAGTTTGAGGTTGAATTATGTGGATTAGATGACGATGCAAATTTATCAGATCAGAGATTAAAAATAGTCACTAGAGTCTGAGTGGCAGTGTGTATTGGATACTTGTTGTAAGCTGCACTGCATCATTTCATTAAAGAGAGTCAGTCAATGTATTAGAGAATTGATGGAGGCATTTCATCATGTCTTTGTCTCACTCTTCAGGGACCACGTGGGCCTCTTATATCCTTGATCTGCTCTACTTTGGTCAAGAATCTTCAGATCGTCAATCAAAAATCCCGATCTATGACAGAGTGCCTTTCTTGGAGATCATTATCCCCTCTGTGGTTTCAGGTTGAAAGGCATCATCTCTACAATTCATACAAGCACAATTATAGAAGTTTCTTCAGTGTAAACCGTGCTGTAAAGTTAATATTGCGACATCTATGATAGTTAATGTGCATTTCTTACAGGATCAAGAGCTGTACTGACTTCATCTTCACTTATTCACATAGGAAAAGACCAGGTGGACCAAATGACCACCTCCCCCCGACTCATTAAAACCCATTTCCCTGTGCAGTTTGTACCGACGTCCTTTTGGGAGCAAAACTGCAAGGTAATATTCACTTCAGTGTATGCCTCCGGTTTTACTTTACTCCTTATTTGCTTCACTTACATGTATTTTTAACCAATGTTTTTTCTTCTTCTTCTTGTTCTTCTGCAGATTGTCTATGTGGCCCGTAATGCAAAGGACAACGTGGTATCTTACTTCCATTTTGATCGCATGAACATGGTCGAACCAGAGCCTGGAGACTGGAGCAGCTACCTCCAGAGATTCAAGCAGGGAAAGAGTATGTATGGAAAACTATTGTAACAAGATGGCTGCTGATTCTTCCACACTGCTTCAGTACACCTCTATCTTCTGGTCTCAGTGGTGTTTGGATCCTGGTACGATCATGTGACCAACTGGTGGAAGAAGAAAGAGACGTATTCAAATCTCCACTACATGTTCTTTGAAGACATGGTGGAGGTAACTGAGCTGTTTTTGTGGATCTTACCAATAAGACGACATTTCTAAAAGTCTTTTGGGGTTGTTTTGCAGTGAAGATAATCTACCATGCATTTTCAGGACACTGGACGAGAAATAGACAAACTCTGCTTCTTTCTTGGTTTGACTCCTTCAGCTGAGGAGAAGAAAAGAGTAACAGGAGGAGTTCAGTTTGATAACATGAAGAAGGACGGGATGACCAACTACTCAACAAACTCTGTCATGGATTTCAAAATTTCTCCCTTCATGAGAAAAGGTAAGGTTGACTATGATCGAATGCAATGAATCTCACAAGCACAAAGACCTGACTGATTCTCTGTGGTTCTGCAGGAAAAGTCGGTGACTGGAAGAACCACTTCACCGTGGCTCAGAATGAAGAGTTTGATGAAGACTACAAGACAAAGATGAAGGATCCCGCTCTTCAGTTTCGTACTGAAATTTGAAGAACCTTGTGTTTGTTTCTGTGAGGACATCAATGAGGTTTACCAAGCTAATGAATCAAAGCTTGAAGCATTTAATCTGAACATGGACTCCATGGTCACATTTTTGCAAAAGACAATAAATTGTTCATTTATCGGGTGATGAGAAGAGCTGATGTTGTGATTGTTAGGTTACATTAGAAGTAAGTGCATTTTAAGGTGAAAAATATAAAAAACAAATGTGAATTATTTTAAAAACAATCAATGAAGACCTAAGCTGAAACAGTTTTGTCCTGTTGGCAGCTGCTGATTGGATCAACCTTGGATCAACTTTTCATTGACCTCTAATCCCAAGGTCCACTTGACTATTATTACTGTGGCTGGCTAAAATTATTCATCCTCACATCATAAGTAAACATATCACCTTGGTGAACCGTCAATAGGTAATCAATAAGCCTCCACTAATGTATGTTCATGTTGGTCATCGTGCTTCTAATTGAACAGGTGAATGTGAATGTAACTGATCGTGTAAAGCCTGTTGAGACTGCTAATGTGGTAAAAACGCTATGTTATACAATAACTTTAATTTACAGATTCGACAGTGATTCATCTTTAACAAATCAATTCATTACTCAATAATCACAATAAATTCTAATCGAAGCCCTACATTATTGTGACAACCACTTGCTCAAATTGCCATGCTTCTTCACACTGCAGTTCATATTAACAGTGTGGTGGTGTTCATTTCCCATATGGTGCTGTATGTATGTATGTATGTATGTATGTATGTATGTATGTTTGTATGTATGTAAATATAAACATCTACAGATATGATAAGCATCAATGTACTTTTACTCAAGAATTTAAATATCAGTTCCAGTGTAAAAACTTAGAGAGGCTGACTTAAGTCTGTCAATCTTCAATTAAAATGTTCCATTTTAGTCACTAAAGAAATTGCATTCAACTGGCAGATTACTCTTGGTCCACCTTTACATATCCACATGTAAAATTGAGAGTCGGCAAGGAAGTGTAGTGGCCTCATAGCAATGCCAATGCTTTGACCGTAACTTTATACGTAATGTTCTATCACTACATGTGTGTATTTTGTTTGGGTATTTTGGTTTCCGACACAATCCAAATACATATTTGAGATTAATTGGTATATCTAATATGCTGAACAGTTGTGAATGTGAGTGTGTGTGTTTGTCCTGTGATAGTGTGGGGGGCCTCTCCTAGGTGTACAGTGCCATGTCCAAAAGTCGACTGTCATAACTTGGCAACACAGGTTATATCTTCTTAGTGCTTGATGCCCTCTTGTGTATGCAATCAGAATAGCATTGGGTCTCTGGGTCTTCTTTTGAGATGATTCGTTAGACGATTAAAAACCTCTGATCCTCTTTGAACGTTTGCTAAAATGCCCGAGACACCTCAACATATATTCACTTTTGGTTTTGCTGATTAAATAGTAGCTCAGGTCAGATTTGCACCGAGATTTCAATGAAGCAATACGTTTATTTGCAACCTTCATTGTGGATCTGGTTCGAATTCCAAAAGAGACAATACAATTCCCAATAAATATTACTTTACTCACAAGTGTGTATGACATCAATAAACTGCAAATAAATACATAAATACATATGTAGATAGTTGTCACGTGTTGTATTGCGTTTCCTGGTTACCACTGTCTCGCGCTGTGCTGTTGTGAAGCGCGGCATTTTCAAATTGATGGTAGGTACGTTGTGCTTTTTTTCCTTGATGAAATATTTACAAAAACAACACTTACTGGGTTTAAGGGCATCATGAATGTTACGCAAACGTTTGTGACTTTTCTGTTTATGTCTGAATATCGGAGGAATGGTGGCTATTTACCTTGGAGCCAGTATTTAGGCGTATTGACCCTGAAAGTTCAAACCAAGTTAGCCACATTTCAGATACATTAGCCTATTAGCCTTACCTTACGTTGCTGAATTGCACTAAAATACGCCGATATGTTTGTAACAGGTGTCAGCGACGAATCCATGATGTTTTACACTCAGCTCTTCACGTCCAAGCGAGGCCCATTGGCTAAGATCTGGCTAGCAGCTCACTGGGAGAAGAAGCTCACCAAAGCCAATGTGTTTGAATGCAACCTGGAAACAACCATCAGTGACATCCTCTCACCAAAGGTAAGCCCACCCCTCCAAAACAAAGCCTGCCATCATTTACAGACCATGCACTTTGTTATTATCATTGGAGATGTTGTTTTTTAGTGAGGTATTTTTCACGTTTGGTCTTTAAAAGATGGAACTAGTACTACAATGTGACTGACTAACTTATATGATGTTGCTTTTTCTGAAATGTTGATGGTTTTTTGATTGGTTATCACTGATATTTCAGTCTGTAGGAATGTCCTCCCTCCACCACGTAATGTACAGTCACAAGGACTGAGTAAAACGCAACATTGAATGTCTGCATTTATTCTGAATTATTATATTCCCTTTGTATAGAAACTTACACTTAAAAACCCTCATATTCTTCTAAAAGCTGTGCCATCTCAACATGAATCATGGTTATTGTGGCATGGGTGTATTTAGTTTATTGGAAAGCTCTGGATGCCATTGTTTTAAGTTCTGATGGGAATAGTCTTTGCAAAGCCAGAATTTTCTATCGATTGCCTCTGCCTATGCACAATGAAAGGATGCATCATCTTTTATTCATCATACCAAATGTAGCAGCTGGTCTTTAAAGGTTCCAGTCGATGCATTGAAACAGTTACCAAAGATAATAATAGTAAACATTTTTCCTTCATCACTCAATTGTTTTTTCAATGCATTTTCTATTGATTGACTTATTTGATAAGCTGTGATAGTTCAAATGAGGTGTGAATTTTGCTTGTCATTGCAGCTGAAAATTGGTTTGAGGACATCTGGACATCTGCTTCTCGGTGTGGTCAAAATCTACTCAAGGAAAGCAAATTACCTCCTCAAAGACTGCAGCAATGCCCTGATCAAAGCTAAAATGGCCTTCAGGCCAGGTAACACACTCCGTTTGTTTTGTCAATGCCAACAAACATTGAAATGTAAGTGACACACACTCTATTTTACTGGTCTGGCTCACTGGAGATCAAATAGAGGTCCATGTGTCCTGATGACTGAAATGGTTTGACACTCGTAAGGATGGATGGATGGATGTATGAATTTAATAAACACAGAACATTTCTGCATCATTTTCATCTCTTCGTCCCAACACTCCAGGACAAACCGATTTGCCTGCAGAGGGACTTGAAGCAACAATTAAAGCTATTACCTTGGTTGAAGGTTTTACTACTTTTGATGACCAGCTGCCACTCAGCAGGTATAGTTTGACACTGTGTAGTCGAAGTTTACTTGAAAATAATCGGTATTATAAATACAGATTATCAAAGATGTGAAGATCATGTTTTGAATTTGTGAAGGATGAATGAATGATTTTTATACTAACATAACAAATATGGTGACCGTGTTCACACTATGTTGACAGCAACATCGACATTGTTGAGAATTTTTCACTGAACCAGAGTCGATCAGAGGAAATCACTCTGAAAGAGGATTTTGAAACCACCCTACTGTCCATCAAAGAATTTGGTAAGAAATACACTGCTTTTCAGACTGCTAGAATAATGTGAAGTGTTTCATAGCTTAGTGTTAATCTGTCTTGCATTTAACATTTCATCAACCTCTAATGAGCAATTCCTATAATTGCAGCACCTAGTTGTAATGTTTTCAGATATAAAAATGAACTACTGTTTAGATGATTTGTGTGATTTTACACTAACAGTTCAGGGTTTCCTGCCAATGTCTGACACTAACATTGTGATTTATATTTTTCTCCTTTTCTTTTTCTCCTTTTCTTTCATTTGATGTCCACTAGAAGAGCCTCAAGGCTTCACAAACAATCTGCTGGACATGAGCTTCCACAGCTTCACACAACATGGAGATCAATTTGGAGATGAGGATAGAGAATTGGATATTCTTGGTAATCTTTGGATTGGCCACAAACAGGTCTTCTTGTATATTTAAACAATTTCTGGGTAACTGACTTAAGGCACAATGAGTTATGAATGTCATTTTCCCGTCATTCCTGGCACATTCCTGACTTTCTTTATGTGACCGAATGCATCTGAATATGGTTCTTAAATGGGTGTGTAGGTGTGTGACATTTCTTGATATTCTAGGAGCTGGTTTTCGGCTGCTAAAGAATCTTCCAAGAATCTCAAGAATCTCCTGATTTGCGAAGTTTACAACTCAGTGTGTCGATTAGTTGTGATGTGTGGTGTTACGTAAAGGCCTCGCCATACTGTCGGTGTTGTGTGTCCGCAGACTGTGTGGACCGCGGGTGTTGTACATCATTGGTTAGACACCCCCCACCATCTGCTTTTACTTACAGGACACCAGGAAATTCAGCTCTGTTTTGTTTAAATGGTGATCAACTTTGAGTAGTTTAAAGTGTCCTGATTATGAACTTAAAAAGAGGAATTACATTCATAATGTTTCCTGTTTAGAACATATTTGTGTTTAATTGAATAATAATTGTTCATTCATTTGAGCTGCACTGATGAAGAAGTCTCTATAGTGCCACTCACATTCATTCGTTGTCAGTACTGGATTAGTCAGTCCTGATTGTTTTGAATATTTTTTTGCATTCGTTTTTTTGCAATTGCATCTCCAGCCAGATCTTCCA
Source organism: Parablennius parvicornis (assembly GCA_900302745.1). Lineage (NCBI taxonomy): Eukaryota > Metazoa > Chordata > Actinopteri > Blenniiformes > Blenniidae > Parablennius > Parablennius parvicornis. Next base: position 7,227 of record OMNM01030611.1, read on the forward strand.
AACCTCACAACTCATTCTTGACAGACGTCTGGATGTAATATAATTTCAGCCTGACACACGAGTCCGAACAACAACGCTACTACAAATTACATCCAAATATAAATATTCTAGACTGAATGTAATTATCACTCACTCTGCAGACTTTTTGACAAACTCCAGTGACCAATGTGCGCTGACGGACTTCATCTCAGAAGAGCCACGAAGTGTGAATATGGAGCACGACGCACAAAATGATCAACAAGGTGATTAAGAAGTTCACCTCCACGTGAGGAGTAGCTCTGTCGTGATGCTTTTGTTTGATGCCACAGCAGTAATCATTTTTCTTTTTGGTCTTTTTAAAAATATCCTTTAAAAAAAAAATAAAAAAATACTCAGTGGGATTTCCAGAAATTGAGCGCAGAGAGCATGCGAGGATGGAGACTCCCACATGCAACCAGACGACACTGCTTGATAATGAGGAGGAAGCTTTTGCTCTGGAACCTGTTGCTGTCACTCGTAAGCACTTAAATTATGCTTGTTAGGTTGTTGTTGTTTTTTTCCTTCCACTACTGAATAAATCTTTCATTCTGGATACTTGAACCTGAACTAGCTCTGATATTGCCTTATCTTCAGCAATGACTGAGAGAAAGAGAGGCAAAAGACGACGTAAGTTGGTGGTGGACAACAACAAAGAGCTGAGCAACGACTTCATCGCACAGCAGCTTGATGAGTCTTCAGATCTGGTTGCTCCTTTTGAGCTGGCTCCTCCCACGGCGCAGCTCATGCACTGGAAGGAGAACGGAGGAGCAGACAAGCTGTTTTCACGGCCGTGCTCATTTATAGTGAGCCCACAGATAAAAGAGGTAATGATCTGCTACGTGAATGGTTGTGTGAAATCAGTTTTGTCTCTATTAGAATGATGTTCAAGTCTTCCTGCCGGAGAAAATGAAACTGAAATATCAAATTCAGGCGCTGATGTCATTTGAAATGACTACTCCGAATCTGGTGTTGGTGAAGGATTTCACTCAGCTTTACAACCATGAACAAATTATTATGATTAGTTTTACAAAGTTGACATTTATTCAACAAGTAAAACAAGAGATTTCACCTGATATGGTTAAGATGTGACTCATATACAAGCACTCATCTTTTAGTTCTTGCTTTAATTCATATTTATTCATTTAAATCAGTCAGTTTCACTCGTATACTACCACCCTCATGTCAAAGGGTTACAATATGATTAAGTGGATCTATTAAAAACTTGTCACATTCATTTTGTTGGGTTTCCCTGTTAAAAGCACCGACAAATGACTTCTATGTGGTGCTATGTAAATAAAGTTGAACTGAAGTGTTTTTAAGGACATTTGAAGTAACACAACACGACTAACTTTATACCACAGTTCTTACTGTGTCCACACAAAACATGTCACTGCACAAAAGCCCATAATAACCTTTTGCCTTTGCAGTTCTTCACCCACAAAGTCTTTCAGATGAAATCTCACAGCGTGTGTGAGGAGGTGGAGGAGATGCGTCAAGCACGACAAGAAGGTAGAGAACTTGCTTTATCATGATTATGCAAATCATCATTCGTAATAATTACAATCTTGTGCTTTGTGTTCGGTGCTGCCTTTGTTGGGTTGTGACATTGTAGTGCAGAGGAACGCAAGCTTCTTCACCGACATCAGTGAGGTTTCTTCTGTCAGTCTCGAAAAATCCCACATGACTGAGCCGACAGTCCTCGATTCCACCAACAACCACAGCCAGTTTGACCAGGTGAGCATTAGTAATGGGAAGAAAAGGCATTTTTTCACCATTTTATTGTTAATATGTCGTCAAGCTATCTGCCCAACAGTGCGAACCCAGTTCAGGCAAGTCTTTTCCGGCACCTGCGTCCGAGGACTCGCTGTTCGTCCATCCATCAACCATGAATCAGGACACCCAGTCCACTTCACTCCACACCCAGGTGCGTCTGACCACACACAGATAGAAATGGAGTCATAGACTCTTGACATGAAGTCTGCATCACTGACTGAACTGTGCCGTTCTTCTCACCTGCAGCAGTCTCTGCTGAACAGCGAGGACTTTGAAGAGAGGAGAGCCACCAGACAAGCCCAGAGGCTTCTGACGACTCTCAAAGTAAGACTCTGTTAATGTCGATCAACAAACCCAACATCTTGTTTTTACAATGTGTTGGCAAAGGACACAAGACTGTATTGACCTGTGTTCTTTCCATTTGAATACTGATAGATATTTACATGGATGCTGAGTGAAATTAATTTTAAAGGCCACATAAAAAAAACGCTCCATTTGAACACCTCATTCAGAATGAATAGTCAAAATACTGAAGTCTGTTTGATTAACCTTGATTTTCTCCTCCGATTTTCTCCTCCTTTTCTCTTTTTTTCCTACAAATTAACTATGTTTATCGTTCATTATGAAAAAAATAAATACACTTAAATAATACTCAAAAGAATTGTTTAAATTTCTTTGTTTAGAACTTCTCCACAACATAAAAATCTTGATGAAATCATAACTTCTACAAGGTTCGCCCGATTAGTAACTTATGGTGGCTTTTTACCTGCATCTTCTTGAATTTTTTTCCCCTTTTCAGGTAATATTTTGTTTGGTGCTTTATCCAATCCAGTTCAACTTTATTTGTATAGCACATTTTAACACAACAGCCAAGGCTGACCATAGTACTTCACAGTTAAAAATAATAATAAAACAAACGGTGAATAAAAAACACTGTATGACATATTTTTGTCACGTTTGTCAATGCAGAAAAGTATTTAAATTTAAAACAATCATAAAAACCCAGGTGTGGTGATTCATTGACTTTTTTGTATTTTTGAGATTTCAAGAGTTTGTCTTCAACAATCATTCACAACAAACATAATTCTTTTTCTTTCTTTGGACAAACCTTTTTACCTTGTAACTTGCTGTGTTTAGTCGTCTGATAGTGCTGGTGGTTGTGGCGAGATTGTTTTTTGTTTTGTTTTATAAATAAATCATCAGTTCATAGCAGGTGTGTTCATTCTGCATTCAGTGCTTGTCGCAGAGTTGCTCCTATCAAATGCAAGTAACCACAAGAATGTATGAGCTGTCATCAAAGTAGACAGCTGAAATAAATCTTCAATCCGATTGAATTTAATCGGAGAAACAGAAAAACGTTTGCAAGTCGTCCTAGGAATTCTTAAATAGTAAACATTCATGTTGTGTGTTTTATAGCAGATGCAGCACGGCGGTGACTCCAGCTTCAGCCTAATGGCTCTCTGCAGAGGAAGAGTTCGTTCTCATGCTGCAAAAACCTTCTTCTGTTTCCTTCTGCTGAACAAACGAGAAACTCTCGAACTGCACCAGAGCGCACCCTACGAAGACATCGTGGCCACGCCCGGACCCGCTTTCTACGAATAAGTAAAGCAGAGATGGCTTCTATTAAATGAGCAGCCGTCCGGGCTCTAAATAAATCTGCTTTAAGCAAATGTTCCTTTACTGGAGCAGGTTCCGGAATCTGATTAAATTCTCAAAAAAAAAAGAGAGAGAGAGAAGGAAACTTTATTTCTTTTGTGAAACCCTTAATATATTGGTGGCACTTTTCTCAAATTCTTCAAAGTTTTGTATGAGATATGGCAGACATGCACCTTCCTGCATTGGTTAGTCATGTGTTTGGTGCAGTTCCTTGATTATTAACTCTTATGTCATAAGGTTAATGCATATCTTGCTACTTCATTTAAATATATAAATGTATATCAAAAAAATACTTTTATTAGAGCTGTCAATTTTACCTTAAATATGTTATTAAAGGCCAGTCATTGTTCATTCTGTCATTGCTCTATTTGTGAAAAAGAGCAAAACATATATTTCGACTGATCTATTTAGATTTTTTTCCCCTTTGAAAGACTTTGCTTTTACTGATGATTGAATAAACAGTCTGGACAGCCTATACAATTGTTAAAATGTCAAGTCACTGTCACTTATGTGTTTAAGGCCTGAAGGGTCACTTCATCCTGTCAGAGCTCAGAAAACAGACGGCGTGTTCAGCAATAGTATTTATTTGTATTTACAGTTCATAATGCCATATTGAGTGTTAAGAGTTGAAGTTGTTTGTCTGCTGTCTATGTAACTGTAAATATGTTTTTGTGGTTTTTGTCATTGTGGAATTCTTTAAAAGATGAACTCTGAGGACTGACTGTCATATGTGAAGTAACCGTTTTAACTCTGCGTGTGTGTCTGAATGATACTCTGATTATTATGATTATCTCGTCAAAGGATACAAACCGTTGTGAGATTAGTTTTGGTGGCAAAGTGACAGGACTGGATGAGATACACCCAGAGTTGCTCCAGGGGCCGACTTGGTTGACACTCCTTGATAACTCCTTGAGGAGCCACTGTGCAGAATCCTTCCTCTTCACCGTTTCACAGATTACAAATGAGAAAATATCTGATCAGTTGTACTTAATGAGTGAATCCATCTTTCCAGAAAGAAAGAAAAAAACACCGACTTACAATTTCCACATGAAGTTGTTTGGACTGTAGGAGGAGAACATGCAAACTCCACAGAGAAAGTAATGTCAAAGCTGCAGTAGAAATATGCATTTTTATTTTGATATTGACATTGATGATCCAACATATGATAAAGTTTTGTTTTGCCATCCGACAAAGAAAAGAGTAATATGTGACAGACTATAAAGGCAGTACATGTTGTAGGAGTACTGTCATCCTGAACTCTACAGAATAAAATCTAATGTGTCACAGTAAGTAGTATGGCGCAAAGATGACAAACATAGAAAACAGCATATGAGGGTTTTTATATCCCCGCCTAATCTAATCTAATCTATACTTCATTTATTTAATCACTTTATTTATGGCACCAGACAATCACAGGACTCTGACCCTCACAATAGTCAGTTAAACATGTCTGGTCAGGGAAAGTGCACCTCTACAACAATAATATTTGATGCACCATCAAATATTTTTGATGGTGTCAAGTATTTTACCTTTTAGCTTCTCTCTACCTCCATCTCAGACTATCTTCTGCATAAACTACTGTTATCTCCCCACATCCTGAGTCCAACATTAACTGTCTAAACCATCCCATCCTCATCTTTTACTCTGATCTACATTGATTCACATAACATTGGCCAAAATGTATTTGGGTGTTTTGTACGACTGCTATTCATCCTGTATGATAACAGATCATGTCAATTCTATGATTTGCTTGAACCTGCTGGCATCTGATCATCTGCAAAGAATGATAAACAGCATCAGCGGTATTCATTTTTTCTACATTGTGTTTCAGCTTTATGCCAAATGCATTGAATTCATTTCCCCCAAAACTTCTACATACAAAAAACCCACAACAACTTGAGTAAAGTGTTTTTTTTTTTTTATGTTTGCAAATTTATTAAAAATAAGAAAATAAATCACATTCACAGCCTTTGCTATGAGGCTGAAAATATTCAGAGGAAACCAGGGGGTGCGCATAACCAGACCAAGACCATCACTACAGTGAAGCATGGCATGGTGGTGGCAGCATCATGCTGTGGGAATGGTTGTCAGCAGCAGGAACTGAGAGATCAGTTGGTCAGGGTAAGGAGAAAGATATACACTGCAATGTCCAAAGACATCCGAGATGAAAACCTGCTCCAGAGTCCTCTTGGTTCATATTTCAGCAACACAACCCAAAATACAGCCAAGATATCAAAGGAGCTGGAACCCAGATTTGAATCTGATTCCGAATCTGTCAATCAATCTGAAAATGTCTGTGACCACTTCCTATCCAACCTGATGGAGCCTGAGAGGGGCTGCAAGAAAGAATGGACCAAGCTGCCCAAAGATAGGTGTGCCAGTGTGTGAAAGCATATTCCAAAAGACTTTGGAGTCTGTATTTACTACCAAAGATGCATCAATAAAACACTGAAGAAACACTGTGAATGTAGTATTTATGATATATTTGTTCTTTATTAATACATTTACAAACATTAAAAAAAAAGTTTTCACATTGTCATTACAGTGTGTGGAAATTTGAGTGGAAAAAATTTTTTCGATGATTTTGGAATCTGGCTGTAACATAAGAAAATGTGAAAAAAAGAGTGAAGTTCCAAAAGTGCTTTCTGGATTTGTTGTAAATTACACATTTGACCCCACTGCAGTGGTCTCGGTGCACGTTCAAATGATCACATTGAGTTAAGTTGATCACACACATAAACAGGGGGAAATAGCAGATCAAATAGTGGACTTTAGGATTAGAGGTCAATGACCAGCTAATCCAAGGTTGATCCAATAGGCAGCTGCCAACAGGACAAAACTCCGCTCTTCATTGATTGTTTTTAAAATAATTCACATTTGTTTTTTATATTTTTCACCTTAAAATGCACTTACTTCTACTGTAACTTAACAATCACAACATCAGCTCTTCTCATCGCCCGATAAACGAACAATTTATTGTCTTTTGTAAAAATGTGACCATGGAGTCCATGTTCAGATTAAATGCTTCAAGCTTTGATTCATTAGCTTGGTAAACCTCATTGAGATCATCCTCACAAACACAAGGTTCTTCAAATTTCAGTACGAAACTGAAGAGCGGGATCCGTCATCTTTGTCTTGTAGTCTTCATCAAACTCTTCATTCTGAGCCACGGTGAAGTGGTTCTTCCAGTCACCGACTTTTCCTGCAGAACCACAGAGAATCAGTCAGGTCTTTGTGCTTGTGAGATTCATTGCATTCGATCATAGTCAACCTTACCTTTTCTCATGAAGGG
>OMNM01030616.1:3424-16329 GCA_900302745.1 Parablennius parvicornis
TGGGACATATAAAAATGATTAAAAAAAAAACAAAAAACAACAACCATAAACCAAAATGTCAAAGTATGTTTGTTCTTTAAAAGTGGGGTCAACATTTAACATGTTAAGTTTTCCCCTTTAAACTACTTCAGCTTCCTGACGATGTTTCCTCTCGTACACGTGTTCGAACTGTAAATAGGAAAAACCCAAATAATCCACTCTAATCATCTGGCTTACACTGCAGCTTGTCAGGAATTTTATTTGTAAATCAAATCAAAAGACTGAAAACTAAGCAGCATGTCACTGTACTGTGAAAACATTTCTGATTCATTTATAACCGTGAATTTCTTGGCGATACAGTCAAGAGCTGCTTGATAATCTTGCACGTTAAAATATTATCATTTCTTCATCCTCATGTAGCTCATATAATAATGCCCAAGAGAACAATTGATTTTTATTTGTGATGGAAATAATAAATGCCAGACTGAAGAGAAATTGTATTCTCATGCTGCGCCTCATTGGAAGACGACTGTAGGTTTAAGTCTCTGTGTGTGAGTAGTTGTTTTCTTGGTCATTGGTGATTGTAAAATGCGAGTGTGGGCAGTCGGTGTATCCTGCCTTCACCCACTGTCAGGTGGCTCCCTGAGCCAGTGAGATTTAAATGAAGTGATGTAGATGATGGGTGGATGAATGAGGTCATTATGTTAAAAATATTACACTGGATTTGAAAAGAGTAGACTCATATATATAAAAACCACAAAGTATATAGTACAAAGAACATGCTTTTGCAGGCAGGAGTGGCCGGCCTGTTCAGCCAGAAGGAAGTTGACCTCATACACATGAGAATCGTCAGATGGCTGACATCATGGCGAACCTACACATCACAATAATAATCCACCCCCCCCTCCACATCTCAAAGAGTTTCCTCTCCCCCTTGAGGCCTCACACCCAGAGGGACAGAAGAATATTAGTGTGCGTTCATTCACAGATTGGCACATGAACAAAACAGCATTGAGACGCTTCAGGGTCATGCACGCCAGCGAGCCCCCTCCATGTCACAGTCGTTACAATAACAATCAATCGCTCGGTCCTCAGCTACGGTGTTGTGAATGGACGTCTGCCATTGCTTGACGGGTCTCATTGGTTCCGGGAAGTTTAACGCCCTTAACATTTAACTAAGCCCAACGTGGCTGTGCTGCCATTTGCACATGACCCTGATTTATTATACAACTAATCAAAGAGAAGGAACAATCAGGTCTTCCCGTTGAAAGAAGACATTCCATAAAGGAGGTCTGTTGTTAGTTCTCATAAAAGAGAAAGAAAACATGCAACATGCTTATTTACACACCAACTAATTTAATCTAATAATGAGTTTATTTACATTTACACTCAGCTTCTTGTTCTCTGTGTAGTCTGGCTATCACTAACCCTTGCTTTCACATCTACCATAATATTTGTCCTCCACTGAAGGAAAAAAAAAAAAAGAAGCTTTCATCAGCTTTTTCCCGTTCCCCTTATGTTCCCACTATGTCATCAGTCTTGTGGATGACTGGCTGCCGAGCTGATTAATTGGCTGGCTGGCCGGCCGCTCTGCAATCTGACTGTGATTCTGCGACTGACTGACAGACTCAAATAATGAATAATTGACTAATTTCTTCCACTGGCCTCCTGCTGAGGTGACAGGCTGGCTGGTGAGCTGGTAGATACGATGACATCTTGCTGCATTGCCAGCTGGTTAAACAAGAATACCTTTCACATCGTAGCTTATTATCTTGTTTTTCTCCAACTAATGTGTGGCTTTGGGCCATATTTTCACAAACCAGGGACATAATCTGTTTGGCCGCCCCAGTTGTCGTTGGTTCTATGTGATCAGGGTCAATCACAGTGAGAAATTATAATATAAATGACCAATAAAATTCTAACTTGAACATCAAGTGTAGGAATAGACCTGTGTCTTTCATTTCACTTCTATGTTGTGAATAAAACTGGCGTGAGTGTCAATCTAATAGTCAACCGTGCTAAAATAGTGTTTTTCTTGTTTTGCACTACTTGAATTGTTTAGTTTTCCGTCAAATATCTTTCCAACTGAATTGAAGAAGCTGATATTTGTGGAACAGAAAGTGACCAAGGTCCAATCTAATATGTTGACACTAAATGAAGAAGGCACATGCACTTTCTTTACAAAGAAAAACAATTGTCATTGTCAACAAAAGCAAGATGATGAACTAAATCATGAACTGAACAATAAAGTGGTTTATTTTTTAGTTTTGCTTTGTGCACCTGCAGCCAATAATAAAAAAATTATAATAAAAATCTTCCCTGCAATGAACTATATCAGAGTAATTCAAAAAAACAATTGGAAAATGGATGTTGAGGAGGATTAATCTTAAAAGGAACACGTCAATTGTTTGTCTTTCTGTTGACAAGATATCTCCAAAACTAATGAGCTGATTTTCATAAAAGTTGGTCCTCAGGGACATTTTGTTCAAAGGAAGAACTGATTAAATTTTGCTGGCGATCAAGATAACAAAAAAAAAAGTAACACAACCTGTCACTTTAGATGACAAATGCATTGTGGGAAACTGAGTCATAGCACGTTTTTGGTTATAGGAAGTGTAGTTTGTTGTGAGTGAAACTCCACAATAAGTCAGGCTTCTTAACAACGGTTTGGATGATAACATGAAGAAGGTAACATCTTGTGTTCTTTCAAATTCTGAAATAAAATATCGTGATCACAAAGCTGAATAAATAAATAAAGGCAGTTGACCTGCATATGGAGTTTGTGTCATTTCTCTGTGTTCATGTCGACCTGGAGGTCAGAAATCTCTGATAGCTCTTAAACTTGTTAGATATAAATTTTTGATTTTTGATTCAAATAGTATTTGTGGCATTAGGAGGCTGCTTTTAAATCATGGTGCTTATGTGTAGTCTTTAAAAAAAAAGAAAAAGTATTTTCCAAAGTGTAGCTTGTGTAGCTAAATGTTTCAGATTCTTCGTCCGTCTCGGGCGCTGCTACAGAGTCGTCACTTTGAAGTGGAATGATTTCATAGTGAAGGTTTCTAATGGGATTTGTTGAGAACTTATAGGATATTAACACTTACCCTCTAAAAGGAAGGTTACAGAGGACTTAACTGAAGGGTTTGGGGGAGCAGTGCATCTCTGGCAGAAGGCAATCAACTAGATAATGATGTTTGAGAATCAGACATGAATCTGAGAATCCCATATAAGGTTTGGATTGTATCTCGCTTTCAAAGCATTTTGCTCGGCGAAGCTGGGGAGTTCTGCGTTGTTGTGAGAGCTCTGCCAAGCTGATGGAAGGAGATGAAAGAGGTCAGGATGGGACAAATTATCATATTCACATCACTTTTTGATTTCAGTCATTGTTTGCCATTATGACTGCGTAATTATCTCATTAGGTTACTCCACTGGTTTGTCTTTCAGTGCTGGTGACAACAAAAAGAGCTGTTCCGAAAGATCTCTCTCTCTGTCACCACGGGCGGTCACAGCGAGGGATCGCTCCCGGAAAAATTCCATATTTGTCCCTTTTCTCCTCAGCTGCCTCGTGAAAGGGGGTCAAGTGCTGATTTAAACCAGGAAAACATCCTGTTTCTCTCGTCCCTCCTTTCGATCTCTTTTGCTCTCTTGCAGTCAGTCGTGAAAGAAACAGCAGTTTTGGCTCTTGCTCTATCTCAGGGGTCGGCAGCCTTCAACACTTAGATTTAGCATTCATTATAAATCCTCAAAATTTCCATGATAATCTACAGTTGTGGGCTGATTCGATGAGTCCACTTCTGTTCAATTCTACCGTCTAAATGTAGCCGTCAGTCCCTTCTTTGCAGAGCAGGTGCTGGGCGTGGCTCGTCGGTAGATGGCTGAACAAAGACCAGGCCTCTGCCAAGGTGGAGGGTCTCCTTTGTGACTTACTTGTCGACCTGAGTCTCCCTGACAGTGTTAGGTTTTGCATCTTGCAGAGCCTTATCGAGGTTCCCGAGGTCTTTCTGGTGTCTTGCAGACCGACCTAAGCGGTCCCTCTGCCTCTCAGGCTTGGCCCGTGCCTCTTGCAGGGCCTCACCTGATTGGCATGTGAATAGTTTATATTTGTAAATGGTTCGTCTGTCACATTTCGGTGTATTGGGTTATGGGCTGCACCGTCTCCTGACGGGGCGTCTTAAAGCGTCACCCCATACATGTGAAATATGTGAGTGGGTGGAGAGATAGTCTCTTCACTCAGAGAACCACGGTTACACTGGAAACATACGATCTGGTTAAGAACAGAACAATTTGTTCTGCTAAAAGAGAAGGACACACACATGCGTGCACGCGCACACAGAGAAAAAGTTCTTTTAAGACAAAGTCAGGCAATTAAAGTTGATGGGTTACAGCTGAGGAGACAAAGTGATAACCGTTCTCTTGACACTTCATTAAATCCCTTGTAACAGAACAGGGGAAGTGGCCTCTCAGTCTGTACAAATTGCAAAGCGGTGGATGTTCAGGTGGAGAGACATCTGATGATTTTGGGAGCAGCAGCCAGTAGCCTATAGATAAAAATGTACACGTCTTTCTTTCTATTCAAAGTAAATTAGGCAATGGTGGCATGGTGCCCTAATAACTTCAAGCCAAAACGTGTAGCGAGCGGGGGCTCTGTGACGAGAACTCTGGGAGTCTTCTAAATCTACTAGTAGTTGTTAACTTCTGGAAAAGTACTTGTTTGTTCAGAACTGTCAAAAAGAAAGCATGTTAGAACAATTGTCTTTTCCACGATAGTAAATCATTATTAATAACTGAGCTTCTTTACATACGTGAGAGTGCAGCTCTAATAATCCAGAAAGTGGAAGTGGAAACCGGTAGCTCTCAGTATCCTTGTTTTCTTGCTCGTTTTTAAAAAGGTTGATGACCTCTGTTCCATCAGACAGCGTCTGTTGTATTGCCCCTCATATAAAACAACTTGCCCTAACAGATAGAAAAGTTCAGTGTTTTTATCCCGAAACAGACTTTTCAAATTCTCTTTTTTTGACTCTGTAAATATAAATCAGTATAGCAACTGTTGTTGATGTGTTGACAGTTGAAAAAATAGTTGTTCAGTAAATGTGTCTGAATGTAACCTGGAAATAGATTGTATTTCCTGAGCTTCAATTGTTTCGCCTTTTGCATGATTTCTATGATAACAAGCATATTTTTCTGTATTCAGACGGGATGGATGAAGCACGAAGCATCCTTCTTAATTATTTGTTATTGAATGCTGCAAACTAGAAAATTTGAAAAATGTCTGAGTTCCAAGCTGCATGAAGGTATAATCAGTCTGGATGGTAATTATCAATGCTTTACGTCATCACGAAATGGAGCAAATAGCTAACTTTTCTTATTTGATAAAGAATAGATATGAAAAAAATATATATTTTTAGGCTCACTGATGGTTGAGTTGAACCTTTTTGAAAAAAAACGCAGCTCTTATTTTGCCATGTCAATGAAGCAGCAAAGAAAATCTCATGAACATAGAAAGCTTATTTTGGATTTGACAAGACAGGATATATGTATTTATAGAGCACCATTCAAACACAGTGCTTTACAAAGAAATTAAAGAAAAACATAAAAGTTCTGAAAGAAATGAAAAGGAATATTAAAGCAAGTAATGAATAATGTTAATCTCCCTAAGTTTAGGTAAGTCCTCTGCCTTGCTTACATTTAGAGACACAAAATCATCTTTGTATGTTGTCTAAGCACAAACTCATAGTTGTGGGTATAAAGATAAATATTTTGTATTTCACAAGATGGAACATAGCTTCCTCCTGCTTCTGATCTTTCTGGTCTAATCACCTGGACTCTGCCTCTGTTCTACAAAACATACAAGAGTGGAACGAATCTTCTCATGTGAAAGAGATTGAAGTACACAGTGGACGGAAGCATCAAAGACACGCTGTTTAAGCTCCTGACTTTTCGTAATGGACACTCACATATTCTCCAGAAATATTCTCCACAGCACATTATCCTTATTCCATTTGGTTTTTCCTCAGAACTGCACACGAATGCATCTTTTTGACCCGAGGCAAAGTGGTTTGAGTATTAACAGAGTCTGACCTCTGCTGTCCTTCCACACAATCGCGATACGTATGCAGCGCAGGTTTCAGCGCCACACAAACTGAAAAGGCTCAAGTGGAGCCATTTTCCTATCCGCAGTCTCACTGGGGTGAGAAAACAGGGGCGCGCATGCACCTTTTTCTCTGTGCCACCTTAGTGAATCCTCCTTCAGCTGCTCGGGGGCAAGAACAGAAGTCACTGTGTATCTGGGGAGAGAGGCGGCGAGAGGCCTGGCTGGCCGTAGGGTTGCCTAGGCAACAGGCAACGTTGTGGTGAAAGAAGAGGGGTCTAGTCTGATGGGGATAACCGAGACGCCAGGGGACACCTCAGTGCATTAAGATACTCCCTTTTGAAGGGTAAAAAGACTTTTTTTTTCTCCACCAACCATACTAAATTAAACCATAAATGGTGCTGCTTAGGCGGTGTCTGAAATTGAAGAACCCAATATCTGGGAATGTTGCTCACGGCTGGACACTGAGAATTTTCCGGTACCCAGACCAGGATGAATGGGAACTTTGATCTGTTTCTCATGTCTGTGTTATTGGATGTATGCGCTGCTCTCCTCTGAACATGGACATACATTCGAAATTAAATGCAGTTTTTTTTCCCAACTATACAGTACAGGAAAGAATATTTTTCTTATATGAAATAGAGAATTGATTTATTTGTTTTCTTTTTTGAAGATACATATCCCAAGTACCCATCTTACAGATCTTATTCTGTTATATTTCCCTTATACTTTTATTTCATATTCATTATCAGCTATCACACATAAAGGATTCCTCTCAGCTGAATGTTCACAGGGTGTTAGTAGAATATAATGTGCTCAGTAATATTTGCTGTACATTCGTCAGAGACTCAGTTGTTACTGTAACAGACGCAGATCATCTTAGTAAGCTTGTTGTTGAAACTCTGACTGTTGGCTAGAAAATAGTCAACATTATTATTATTTTTTCGGTCACAAATGCATATTGTAATAAAGCAATTGCGAGCATCGGCCATGAAAACAAGCCAGTCAGTTCAGCAAATATCTGTTCATACTTCAGGATCATAACTGATGGACGTAATCATGGTGTTTTTCCCACTGAATGACAGCAGTCATTTTCTATCATCGCAAACGCAATCAGGCAGCACAGCGGCTATTATTTATAACCTGTAACAGAGTCTGTGAAATATTCCACAATTTGCACATGTGGACATGTTGAAAGTGCATCTATTGCAGCTTGGCCTGCCAGGCTCATGTCAGAGGTCTTGATTAGTGTTTCGTTCGCAGGGCCTGGGAACCATGTTGACTTTAGCTGTGGTCCTTCTCCCAACAGGGCAGCGTTGTGTTTTCATAAGACCATGCAGATACCGCTCTGCTGGAACGTATTCATAACAAGCTGGTCAGAATGGGCAAGAAATTATTGTTTTTTTTTTTTAAAGAAATGCAAACAGCTTCAGGGTCCTGTTTTACTTTTTTTTTTAGAAATTGCAACCCCACTTTTAAAGACAAAAGGCAACGTTTTAGGCTTCATACAGCCATAATGATCCACAAATTTGTAGAACACAATAAAACTTTAATTGAGGCATTGTGGTATTTGCTTAGAGCTGTAGTGGCGTTGATATTTAAGTAGCTAGTCCCACAAAGATGCATCGATGCAAATGAGGGAGTTTCATCTAACTCTTATTATCTACAATTTCATAACTTAATCAGCAGCATCTTCACAACAGCTCACTCTGTATTCCTTTCAACTTTGATAAAAAAGGTATTTTCAATCATACTATTGTCATACACTAAACCCCTTCCAGGAAACACCCTTGAAGGCACGTACGTATAGCCCAGTACTCAGTATATCACCGATTTATAATCAATGCATCTTCTAGTCCTGTTTTATCCACGCACGTGCACTCGCACAAGCAATTCAGATTCGACAATCAATAGAACCAGCATGCATGTCTTTAGATTTTAAGATTAAAGAACATGCAAACTAAGTATAGAAACATGCCATTAACCAACAGTTCAAACGCAGAAACCTCCACACTCTGAGGCAACACTAACAACTGCTGCACCGTGCCATCTATTTGTGTAAACCACAACACCTCACCTCAGTATAAATACACTTCTAACCGTAGAGGCCAATATTGAGAATAACTGCATTAAGACCAGCTATGATATTACGTATCTGGTTTCAGCATTGACCAGGTTGATCATAATGAGATCAGGCCTGTTCCATCTGTCTGTTTTAGTTTCCCAACATAATAATATATAGTGTAAGATGTTCAGATATGGTAAAAATCGAACAGTACTTTTTTTTTTTTTTTAATAAAAACGAATCATGATAAAAAAAAAGGCATAGTTAAAGGACAAATGTATTGATATATGTTCTATATGTTCATACTGGTTCCGCCCACAAGAAGTACAGTACTTCCTGAACAGAGCTGCCTAATTGTGGGAGGTGACTGGATGTGTGGATCCTGATGTGTGGATCCAGTTTGAGGCCTGCAGCACGCAGAACTCTCTTCTCTCGCTGGATTCACTGTGACCTCTGTGGTGTAATCCTCCGTCTCTGACCAGGGTTTCGTCAACAACTTCCACTTTGGAGGATGATGAAAGCCGGAGAGACTTTAGCCTTGGCACCTATAGATTTATGAACTACAGATAATGAATAGAAGCAACAACGAAGACGAGCAGACGACACATAAAAAAATAAAATACGAACATGCTGACAGACGGACGTCTTTCATGCTTTCAGGAGGATCAATGAGGAACTAAAAGAGACCGCTTCGCTGCAGCTTTTGTCTTTTCTTATTTACATCGAAGGTAATAGTAAGTGTAATTGAAAGCACAATTGTAGCACTTTTTTTGCAAAAAGAAAAGCTTACTGATTTCATGATAGTAAACAGTTAAAATCACATTTCCTGCCAAAAACAGTGACCTTACATTAATTACTTACCTGCTATTCTATACCACTGACACTCAAAGCCTCTCTGTTGGAGGATTGTGTCTGAATGAGCTTTTTGACTCTTTTTTTGTTGTTAATGAATACAGTGTTAGCAGGACAAAACATTATTTTAGTCTTGTCCTGTCTGGAAGTCAAGTTTTCTCTGGTTAGATTTATAAGAACACATCAGTAACTAGAAAAACACTCAGAGAGCACAGACTTCTGCTAAATGGCATTTTCAAGGTTAAAATTTCCCACCTTCAAAGTGCCGCCATATCGTTAATCTGGATCGGATCCAGATGAAATTTGGCACAATTCAGGGCAATGGTCCCCCAAATATACATGTACAATTTCAAGAGAATCAAAACAAATACAATGAGTTATGATTTTTTTGAAACTAGTAAATGAGGTTTCCAATGTTCAATTCTGGAATTTTTCCTGACCTTATTCTGGATCCGATCTGGATTAAATTCTGCACCTTACTAGATTTGACCATCCTGCAGATCACTGAATTTGTACAAGTCAATCAGATATGATCTCAGAGAGATGTGATTTTTTGAAAACGGCCCAATGATAAGTAAAGGGGGAAAACAGAATCTTTGATATTTTCTTTTTTTTTTTTTTTGAATCCAGATGGTTTTCTGGATCACCCTCAAAATCTAATGAAATCTAAGAATTTTTTTAGAAAGATCCGATCAGGAGTTTTTGCGTAATCCTGCTAACAGACAGACAAACAGACAGACAAACAAACCCTTGCGAAAACATAACCTCCTTGGCGAAGATAATAAAGATGTTTCTATCATGCAGCATGCAGTCGTGCACTCCAACAAACTCCCAGTGCATCGCAGCAACTCATTCAAGAAGCATTGAAGTGAAGTGTTTTGGACATACAGTGCTTTTTTGGACATCTTGTCCATTACTTAATTGTAATGAGTCATGCATGTTGGATCCAATACTCTGACATCTTAACACTTGCACTCAGATTGCATCATTTTACTCCTAATCTCATCTGCACGGTTCAGTCCTGTCAACAAAATTCTTTGCGTGTTGATGCCATTTCCATTCTTTCCAGCGAGGCTCCGACAATAAACAGGCACTAGATCATAGGAAGCAGGCATGTAGCGAGACACATGTGGCCTAAATGATTCACATCCACTTTCATGTGAGCTCAGGGCCATTAACCTTTGTCACAATTCATTTGGTGACTTAAGAGGTCCTCTAATGGATTGTGACAAATAAAAGGTCAACCTTATTTAGAGCTGGTTTCAGCAGAAGAAGAGAAGAAAACATAATTGATACCGTTACATTCAACAGGTCGATGTGACCTGTGTAAAAGCAGTGTTCTAAGTATTCTTGCAGCATCATTTTACCTTGAAAACCAGCAGAATTTAACTGCTCTGATCTGGTGAAAACAACCTGCACCATTTCCTCTGGATAAGTGGAAGGTCAACACTAATTAGTGTTGAGATGTTTGTTACATTCACATTAAATCGAATGAAATTAACAACAAGCTTTGTACAACTTCCTGTTTGGAAAGAGAGGAAAACAATGTAAAGGAGTATCTTTGAGCCAGTAACTGATTACAGGCTTAACTTGAAGCAGCAGCAGGAATCATTAGGTGAAGGTGATAGCTCATGGAAATTAAGTTGGCAGGAGAAGCACGAGGCAGCACTTCTAGAATTTGATGCAGCAGCCATTCTGCCAGATACACTGTAACTGGAGAACAATCATCCATCATCCCAACACGGTGGAACATTTTCTGTTTGTTTCTCTACGAGATTCACCTGCTTTCAGAGATTGTTATGATCAGGTGCAATGAACCAATCAGCCAAAGAATCATCGTGTTTGCCACATTTTAAAGTTCAGCTGTGTTTAACTCTTTAAATGAGGACAACATGAAACAAAGCACTAATCATACTATAAGAAAATATGATCAGTTAGTCTTTAAATCAATTTGAACTCAAGCATTTGTGTGATATCAATCAAAAGCGTGAGATACAGAGAATATAATTACTGTTTTGTATTATGATAATGAGATCTTGACTGTGGCTCAGTGCAAAGGATATGATCACTACACCAGAACAAAGGCAGCAACAGACCAGAGATAGAGCAAATACAGTACATGATAAATGTGTTTTATTTCAGAAAAGTCAAAAAAAGCAACAAGAAAGCCTCCTGGAGATATTGTCTGTAAGGTGAGAGCGCTCACCACTAAAGCACAGTGCAGCCATGATAGTTCTTTATTGTTGGAAATAAACTTTAAGTACTGTACTTTTAAGTTACAGAACTTGTATTTGATGCAAATTAAACAATGTCTCTAATAAAGCACACAGCAAACTCTGCCGGGGACTCTGCAATGTGTTTAAATGTTATTATTTTAGAAAACTAGAGCTGCTATGACTGTTAGGGAGCGGTATTATATATACACAGTATCTACTTTATCATATTTATACCCAAATGCAACTTTAATAGAATTGCAGTTTCTACAAGTATTAGATCTTCATTGAAAAGCGCTTTAAGCCATTATTCTGAAACTTGCAGTGGTTTGTTAGATTTAAAGTTGCTATCCTTCTTCAGCCTGCTATTAATACGACCACCCATCAGAAATGTGAACGCCAACACGCACTACATTGATAACATGCACAGGAAATGTTTGACCCACTGGTTGAGAGATCATGACACCCAGCTATGTCTTCAAAGACTGTGAAAGTGATTTATTCTGAGCAGGACTGGCTCCACAAAGCAACAACAAACAGTATATCACCCCACCTGTATCACTTGTGCTTCCGATGCATTGCCACTTGTTATGTTTTGTTTCCTGACGTTTCCTTTATCTCATCTGGACTGTGATATTTTGTGTGAAGGGAAAAAGACGGGTTCGGTGGGATTCAGTGCAGTGACTTTAGAAATGAGACACAAGGCGGATACAACCGCATCCTGAATGAGAGTGCAACTTACAAATGTGTTATAACTCAAGCCTGGAGGCCTAAACATTGACATAATGAAAATTAATGAAGAGGGCTGTGAGAAGAGACTTCCTTATCTTTGTTGTTCTGCCACCTGCATCCCTCCTATCTTGTTTTCTGCCTGTCTTTGTGCCAGATTGGTTCAGACAGAGCAGAGGTGCGAGGATGACCCTGAGCTGTCATTGTTTTCCTACTAACGCCCTTCCTTCTCACTTCTTCTCTCTCTCTCTCCCTCTCTCTCTCTCTCTCTCTCTCTCCCTGCTCCTCCTAAAGGAAGGCAGACTGCACAAAGACAGGTGATTGCTGCTGCTTTAGGGTAAAAAAAGAAGAAGTGTGTGTGCGTTTTGTCTCTACCATTTATGTCAAAGCCAACAGAAAGTGTTTGGAATCACTCAGCTGAAATGTCAGTGACTCCTAACAGGGTGTCCATCAGTGTGTTTTCAGGCTGACAAGGGAGCCATTAGGCAGCACAGAGAGTGTGTCCTGTGGTGAAAAGGGGCGGGATTGTGATTTTTGTGTCTGTTTGTTACAGAAAAGGAGATGAAATCAGCATCTGGAACATATCTGTACATGAAAGCTGTAAAAAGGCTTATTTATAGTTACCAGGCGGTTTGGGTGCATGGTCTCTGAATGCTGCGCACTGAGGTGATTATTACCTTTTTGATTATAGGTGTCGCTCATATTCACACACACACACACACACACACACACACACACACACACACACACACACACACAGGTGCAGGGACAATGACGACACTGTGGACTACATGCAGCATGGACACAATCTTTAATCATCCTGTGGTCTGCTGCAGAGGGAGAATACAGTGATGTGCGCACGCACGCACGCACGCACGCACGCACGCACGCACACACACACACACACACACACACACACACACACCTTCCCCCACCCATAGCCCACCGCCTGCAAACCTACCGTTCCCTAGTCCATGATGTA
>OMNM01030620.1:0-13388 GCA_900302745.1 Parablennius parvicornis
TTAATAATATCAGCAGTGGATCTGGTGATTCATGCCTTTCCTGTACTCTTCACGTTAGTGAGTTCAATGTTTGCCGCATGTGGAAGAAAATATGCGAGCTGATAAGCCTTTTGTTGCCTATGCAGCAGGGCTTCCAGCGAGCACGTTCCTTTTAATACGTACAGAGAAAATGCAATGTGATTAATGCCACTCTCTGCCTTTATCCTAACCATTTAGCATTCCTTCCTCATCACCATTTGTGCTGTAATGTAAGGATGTACGATGGGTCACCGGCTGATGAGATGTGTCCTCTCGTTCTACTGCTGCAAAAAAAGTGTCCAGATAGGGTTCCCTAAGAACCCCATATCTAACGTCCACCATAAAAACACAACGTTAGTTGTTTACCAATACATCTCAGGCAACATGATGATTAGTTGTAATGCAGGTAGTATAAGCAAACAGATCGAACAAGCCGTGTTATCCAAGGCCGTCGGATTTCTGTCAAATACGGGGCTGCAAGCAAACGTAGTCTCACGGCGATTTCATGGCTGCTCTTTGTAAGAGTGTCCATGTTGGACAGAAGAGTTTTTAAAGAAGCAACGGGAGGAGTGTTTGAGTCGCACTTATTGGCCTCCACTCGCGAAGCTTGTCAGCAAACATAAACCAGGAACAAGCTACTCAAATGGCTTATAAAAAACGTAATTTATGACATGACATTATAATCTATCAGGAGGAGTGGATGTCTTACAGCTTGCTGAACAAAGCTACACGAAGATGTGAACAACTCGACTGGCTTGAACACTGCTGATCAAGACACAAAGTTGGTCACAAACCTGTGAGCTTGCAAAAAATGTATTTGCATTTCCAGGCTTAGATAGTGATTGAAAAAGTTAAGAACCACACCTTTTAGAGACAAAAAAACAAAATGTAAAGTCATGCCAAGGATTAAAAAGGAGCCATCCATTCTATCTCAGTAACAACAAACAAAAGTAATAGTGGGGCTGTAAATTGAGGGAGTCTATTCAATCCATCTTGGTCTCACGCACAAGGAAATTGAAAACAAAAGCCGAGCTAAAAGGAAGATTTTTGTCAAGTGAATTCACCATCCATCCATTCATCTTTTATATCTGCTTTATCTGACGTAGCATCGCAGGAGGTCGGCCCCTGAGCCCAGCTGAGCCCAGCTGAGCCCAGCTGACAATAGACACACTGTAAACAGGACTGTCCCCTGGTTAACACAAGGACTGACAGTCACAGCTGCATGCATACCTATGGCCAATTTACTGCCTTTGATGTACTCGCATAATATTACATGGACTCAAACTTTAGTTGTCTCAATGTGCAGCGAGAGAAATAAAGTTAACGCTACTGTGTAGTGCAGTCAACTTAATGTCACTAAATCTATTTGTCTTCAAAGTGAAATAAAAGATAGTTTTTTTTGTTTTTACTTTTATGGCTGTCTGCTAACACATTCATTTCTTGTTGACCTGAATGCCTGGAGCAATTCTGACCCTCACTCCTCTGTGCTTATCAGACCACCTACATAATACTCGCATCCAGACTCTCACTCATTCAATCACCACCAGAGAGTTGTGGAGCAGGAGGCCCCAGTCCAGGACAGCCCCTCCCACTGGGAGGAGCCTGTAGACCTGGACCTGTGGACTAATTTGAAAGAAGATCAACTGCTGTAAGTTAATAATGATTGGAGCAGCCCTTCCCACTCTCTGTCTCTGGGACGGACCGTCCGTTGTATGTACTGTGATTTATAACAGTTAAAATGTGTATATGTTTTCAATTATACAACCATGAGCAAAATGACTGGTTTATCCATTCAAGATAAATGATTATATAGGTAATGCAAAAATGGTGATGAAAATGGTCAGGAATGTTAATTTATGCACAAATTCAATTATCTCACCATTAATACATGAGTCCTATTGTAATTTTGGTCGCGGTGGTTTGTCATTTTCAAAAACCGGGTCACCAGAAAAAAAGTTTGCTGAACACTGCTCTAGACTGTGGAAATGATTAGGGTGGTTCAACTTAAAAATGTAAGTTAATTTGCTGCCTTAAAAATTGAAGTAAACTCAACTTCAAGGAAAGCTTTAATTCAACTCAGAGAGGTAAGTTCTAGAAGCTGCTCAATTGATGATCACTTGTTATTTGAACTTAATACTCTGTGTTGAAATGATTACATATATTATATTTAACACTGAGGAAAACTTGCTTTCTCTTGTCAAATAAATCTATAGTTGTTTGCTATTTCCACTCACAAAATTCAGTTAGATACACTGTTTAACTAATGATTACTTATTATTGGAATTACATAATTTAAGTTAAAACAATTCACTATCTTTCATTACACAGGGTTGGCCTGCTTTATCTTTATGCAGACACATTCACTTGGTGAGTTTTATCTACAAGGCAATTCTTGGTTTGCTGCCTCCCCTACCTTTGTGGCCACATGATGCAGAAACCCAGAAATAATTACAGTCTGCGATCTAAAGACTTGTTTACTTACAATTCCGACTGTCCGTACAGAACTGGGAAAAAAAGTCTTCATGTTTTCTGCTCTTAGTTATTGTTCTGCTGCATATTTTAGCATTTCCATTCTTAGTTTTATTTAGAGATAACTGTCTCTGGACTGTGTTGTATTTACATCTCTATTAAAACCTGATTCACACCAAACTCTACAGCTGTAAGACATCAACTGTCTGATGATTAATTCTGCACTCAAGGCCAATTCCTGATTCTGCATCCAATAGAAATACTAATGTAGTTTTGCATCAGGCTCTACTGCATCAAAAGGATTCTGATAGGCTTCTGGTATCGGCTCAAACTTACTAGGATGCGTAACATATATGCAGTGTAAGTAGCTATTTAAACTGTTTATCAAATCTGGACATCAATCACAACTTTTCAAGTTTGCTCCCCCGTCTCAGTTCATATTCCAGAGGCGCCTTTAGCGGGAGATTGAACTCCGAACTGCTCGTGGATAGATTGAGCTGTCACCATCTGCTTTTGTGTGTGAGTGCGTGCATGTGTTTGTTTAACAATGTAAAGTGCTTCAGATTTAAATAATGTATACACAAGGAAGTGGAAGAATTACCATTTAACCATATAAAACTTCATTTGAACATTTTTGGCCTTGATTTATATTCCATATACAAATACTGATGTTTGCCCATGTATGATAATGACATTTAATTGTTCTGCATTCTGTGTCGTTTTTTTTTTTCTAATTAAAAACACTTCACATTTTCTTAAAATTATATCCCAATGTTTATCTTTGGTGTCTCTTTATTTACTTAGAGTCATGTCTTGATGTTTCTGTGCAAGTTACTTGGTCCATCAGCAGCTCTTTCTGAATGCAAGAATTTGTTATGTGTAGTCTCCTGCTGTCAGCCAGAGAGATGAGTGTTATATAACGCTCTTAAAAACAAAATGTAACCACATTTGGTTATTTTTCTTGTTGAATGATCAGGTTAAGATCGTATTGAGCTCCTCAAAAGGCTCCCTCATCCATCATGCCAAACCACACAAGATACATAGTTGGCAAGAGCCTCTGAGAGCCCTCAACAGACAAAATGTTGGAGAATTTATCAACAGTCTGGCATCAGGGATGGATGAGTGTGATTCAGATAAGATAACCATGTCTGAGTACAAATCTCAGTGAGTCATTTTGTAAAAGTACAGCTTCTTATCCCTCCACATATAATCCAAAGCAGTGCAATCCTAGACCTGAGGGATTGCAACATGATGGTACTTCTCAAATTTGTTATATTTTAGTGAGATCTTTCTACCAGCAACTCAAGGTGATGCTTTTTTTTTTTTCACCTTGAGGGCTTAATTCACCCCATCTGTATGTTTAAATTACCCGTACCTTGGAGCGATTAATTCGGTAATACAGTAATAATCAGATAAATTCCCACAGTCCCCATGAGTGCAACCTGAGATTTACAGTAACTGCTATTGGATTTGGTTAAAACCCATAGTTAATAGTCAAATCGTTGGAGATGCAGAGGGGCTCATAATATCTTGTTCTCTCCTGTAGATCACTTTGCAATTCACAGGTTATATCTCAGTGCAAAATCATCTTTCCCATTCTGAGAAACCCCTGGGTTGAATAATGAATAAAACGAAAAAGAAACATTAATAGGACTCGTTACTTTACATTTACAGTGCAGACATCACACTGTGTTCAGGAGCTGAGGAAAAAAAAAGTTTTTGACACATACAGTCACCCGTGTCTGGTAAGACCTCTATGGGACTTCTCATCAGCACCTTTACATTTCTTGGCTTGACCTTAGTTTTCTACATGCGACTCCACTGTTGGAAAAGCTCTCAGGATTCTTTGTGAGTAATTGCAATCGTGTGTAAGAGAGCGTGTTAAGAATTCATTTCTCTGGTCATGCCTGTTGGGTGACACAAGCATCACAATCCGAGCTGCTCCTGAAGTAATTAGGGCAAAGGAGAAAAAAAACAAAAATCAAACAAACCCAAAAAACAAGGAATGCTCTTACATGGGAGAAGCCTACAAAGTCAGCTGATTGTGCAAACCTCTCACCATTTTGCAAGCTGAGCTGATGCCAAGAAGCAAGAAACTGCAACAAACCGGTCCCAGAAGGAAATCAGGAGATGCTCAGAGCCAACAAAGTGACATCCCATGGGGGGGGCTGCGCTCACCAGGAGGAAAACACCAGTTGTGATTTCACCTCCAGGATGCGTCTGCGCTGGATCATACAAACAGTCGTCGCTTTGCTCAAACACTGACATCAGATAATCCGTTTTAAGTCTATTTTGTGCCTCTTTGATCAGCGGCTAATTAAACAGTCGTAATGCTAACTATCAAGTAAAAAATCATGATGTCAATAATGTGTAATCGGCTGTGGTTATGCAGAGATCAGCCAGAACATTATGACCGGTGAAATGAATAACATTGCTCATGTCTTTATCGTGGTACCTATTGTCAAGTGGAAGGTGTATCTCCAAAGTGGATCTTCAAAACTGCTCTGGTGGAGATTTTGGCTGATTTGATCAAAAATGGTGAAGACGAAAAGCAAAGCCGTGAAGTGCCACGAATGGTGAAGATTTATTCAAGATTCCTTCTATTGTCATTTTGTGAGACATTAGACACAAAGATCAGTTTGAGAAAAAACCGACATACAACCTAAGTAAAAATATTAATTAAAAACTCACTGTAATAGATATTTATATGAATACATACAAAAACGTTTTTGGACATTAATGTGAAAGGCAATCAAAATATGTAGTTACTGGGAAACAAATGTTATACAGGATGAGTGCGTGAGAAGAACATTGCATGTTCAGTCTGTTTTTTGTAGGTATGGAAAAGAGGAGAAGAATCTTTGTTAGACATAAAACACTGTCAGGCGAATGAAATCAATGTTGTTTAACAGAGTTGACAGTCAGAAGTGAAGGCTTCTCTGTTGTGCTCTGACTCAACAGAAAACAAACTACTATAACTTTGACTGCAGAAAAACTTCATTACGTCTCCACCATAAAAGAATCAGATCACGTAATGTTTTGTGTGTTTTCTATGGGCAACAAAAAAGACCTAGACAAAATTAGGCGAGTGGTCATAAAGTTATGGTTAATTTGTATGTTTCTATTGTTTCATTGCATATTAAATTCCAACAGGAAATCCAGCCACACATTAAGAAATCCAGAATGTTTGGATGATATATATTGGATTCTTACATGGGAAAAGAAGTGAGGAAGAAAACTTAATATGAGAAACCTTTTTTTTTTCATTTTGTAGTTTAGTCACGCAGGGAATGCAGCTCTTATTCTCACTCGGTTACACTTTTCATTCAAATCATAGACCAGCTACCCAATATTACAGGAAGAAGAAAGGGATTGCAAAGGTGAGAGTCATGCTAGCCTCAGAATGTTTTTGTGACAGTAAGACAAACAACAAAGGCAAAAGCCTTCGTGTGTTATATTAGAGAACTGTTTT
Organism: Parablennius parvicornis; assembly: GCA_900302745.1. NCBI lineage: Eukaryota > Metazoa > Chordata > Actinopteri > Blenniiformes > Blenniidae > Parablennius > Parablennius parvicornis. The sequence continues at coordinate 5,960 of OMNM01030620.1, forward strand.
AGGCAAGTGAAAGCTGGCCGAAACAGAGGTTCTATCCTAATGAGAGACTGATGTACGAGGCGATGTAATAAAAACTGTTTTCACCTCACACTGTTTTGATTGCCACTGTTATGAATATTGCCAAACACCTTCTGTCACTTGTAGCTCTGAGAGGCATTCATTTAGCATCACTCAAACATCAAATTCTAAATAATAACATGTTGCAGGACACACAGTCATTTTCAAGAATATCATGCAGGAAATGCTAATTATATGTTTGGATTTTCACCCCGGCTGAAAAACGTGACAGGCCGAGATCCAGACAGCTGCCGGAGCCAGACATCACGACGGAAGTCACTAAAACAGCAACAATAAAGATGTACCATTCATATTTTATGTCGACTCCATGAATCCGCGATGCGGTATGGGGGGGGGGAAGCCTTCCTCAAATGCTGTCATTTGAGAGAAGAATTTAGAATTTGTTCCTCCTTTGATATTTTATTCCACTTGGATGGTGCTGGAGGAGCCGAAAGTAAGATTGCAAGGGGGAGAGGATGAAGGAGTGAGCCGAAAACCCACAGGGTCTCTCAATTGCTCAGCTGATGGCCTGTAAGCGGTGTTTAGCACTGCCGTGGAGAGGCTGCAGCTGCAGGGTAGCTCCTCTGGCCGCCTTTCTGCATAGCATGGGCTTGTTTGTCTCTCAACAGCGTGTTCGCTCTGCTCTTTAAGAATAGTCGACATGTACCCCGGCAGTTCGACCGGCGGGCTTTCATCCAGCTGCTTTCAGTGAAGTGAAAACACTCATAGTTAACAGTTAAAAGTTCTAGACTCCTCAGCAGCCTGTCTATTTCAATCAAATTCTCATTAGTGAAATCATCTTAATTAAATATTTTCTTTCATTAATTTATGTCTCATAAACCCCTTTGATCCACACCATATGTGGCTGGTGGTGTCTGTGCCAAAAAAAAAAAAAAGAAAAAAGAATATGGAACAAAAAAACATTTTTCCATCAGAATAAGAGTTCAAATGGACGACTGAAGGTTGAGGAAAGAAAGATCTACTTCTTCTAGATTCACAGACTGCGATCATGAGATGAAGGAGGCCTGAGAGGTGCCAGGGCAGATCTACCCTTGTTGGTTTAAAAGTTAAAAGTTGACCTTCACACACACACACAACTTGTATCCATCTCACTGGCAGATGTGAATTCACTGAACAGCAAAGTGGATTACTTGAAAATATGAAGAGTGTCATGAAGGTTCCTTATGGGTTTGTGCTTGACTGTGCTGCATTTTACTCCCCCAAGCAAGCTTCCTTTGTATACTGTTTCCTCACATTGGGACAAATTGGACTAATATGAGTGCATTGATTCATTTTGTTTTTGAGTTTTATTCACACAGTGGGAACAGTTAACAGAGGAACAGCAAATTTTCTAAAGACTGCACTGATATTTTATATTTTATCCCATAACAGTTTCCAAGAGGATGGAAGCTATCAGCTGCCAGGTGTGTGTTCACAGAACAACGAGGGTTAATCAAAACCATGAGGGTCCACTTAGCACATTATGAGGGTCCGGTGTTATCCACACAAGGTTTCAGTTCAACTTGTTTGGATGAATTTAGTGTGAGAATTAGAGAGAAAACAAGCTTTCAGGGTGTGATTTATTTATTTACTGGGGATTTTGCTTTTTTTTTTTTTTTTTACTGAGAGTAGTGAACATAAATCATCAGTCAGACACTTGCCCAGAGATCAGTGCTGCAGCAGTAAACGTTAGTTATTGAGAAATAGCATTAGCATCTAGGTCATGCTTTGAGAGTCAATTAGTGAATGAATAAATCAATAAATCAATGAATGAATTCAAGCTGTAATTGTGAGGCCTGAGGAACTTTCAGAAATCTTCTTTAGCCTGCAGAGGAACACTGGCGCAGAGAAGATTTCTTATTTTTTTAAACGATTTGCCAAATAAAGCTCAAAAGTTGAGTCATTAATTACTTTGTGGTGACAATTGTAAGAAAAGTCGGAGAAGAAATACAAACTGCTGAAGGAGGTTTTTCACTTTCAAAGCTTTTTTCACGGTATTCTGAACTAATGGGCTTTGTTGAGATTGCACTTTTTTTTTTTAAGTAACTTTGAAAAAAGATATAAAATCAAATGTCAAAACTAAAAGGAAAAATATTTGGATTTGCTTTTAAATATGCTATTATGTTACTTTATTGGGCTGTGTGTGGCCTCTGATGGAAAATGAGTCTGACCATCAGGACTATGAGCTCTCTCTTAATATCGATGACTCACATTGGGATGAAGTATGTGTATGTGTGTTACATGTTAGTTAGATGTCTTCTTACACTGCGTGTCTGCCCGAGGGACAGCCATTTATAATCATGCTGAGTTCGGTTGATGGTCTCTTTATATTTTAGCAAATGATGATGGTGATGAATGAATTATGCTGTTTCTGATACACTAACTACAAAGGGGTAATCAGTTCCTTCCAGTAAAATGGCAAATGTTTAATGATCCACTTTTTGAAGACGCCCCAGTGTGGATGATCACTGATTATTCCACTTCAGGAGCTCTGCTCGTCAAACACTTTAGTGTCTCGATGCCACTTCAGCTGCGGACATCATGTTCATCCTGCAGCTGCTCTGAGGAAGACTGGCACTGAAGCGGCACTCTGGAGGTCTGTGGGCTTGCAGTCACAGGAGCCCCACAGGGGGCACTGTTGGCTCTCATGAACACCCCCGCCGTGGCACAACAGGTTGCACCATCTCTTCTCACCTCTGCACTGACCGCTCGCTCAGGATCCACCTCTGTCAGAGATGTGATCAGATGTAACAATTATATATGCCTGACCAATTAAAACCTGAGTGTGAATGCAATACATATTTGCATTTGAATGGAACGTCCAACACAAAACCTCACCTCTGTATAGTTGCACTAGAAAAGAGATGCATCGAAATGACAAGTTGAGGCAATTGCAATGCAAATGTGCATTTTCTACAGTTTGACATCTGTATTATTTTTTATTATTATTATTTTCAAGCCACGATATCATTAAACAAATCTATTTGCTTGGCGTGACACGTCATTGGGTGTCCACTCTCGATTTCCAACAAATTGGATAGGAAAAAGGCACAAAATCTTCCCGTGATAAGAGCTTGGAATTTCATGCCACAATACTTGTTAACGTGACGTTAAAAAAAAAAAAAAAAACTTCCAATTTGCCAATCCAGCCCCGAATTGCGCGTCCCCCTCTCAGTTTCTGCACCACCACTCTCCCATTCACAGCCACAGGGTGCAGAGAGGCAACAGGATCCGGCAGGCAGTCCACCCCCCCCTACTGAGTCTGTGCTCCCTCTCCCTCTCTCCGTGTGGAAAGTTGCGGGACTGTCTCCTAACAGATATTACAAATCTTGCGTGATGCGCGCAGGCGGTGTGCATCGCCGCAAACGCGCCGCTTTATGGAAAAGAAAAGAGAAGAGGGAAACAGCTGCGAGTGCCAGGAGATCTCTATTTGGAAAAAAGAGCAGATGTTGAAGAGGATTTTGTCTTCTTCTGTCATTCTTGATGAAAACATTGCAGTGTGATCAGAAGAGGCGGCTTTATTTGGAAGTCACCTGCCAATAATCGGTTGGGAGCTGCGCCGCGTCCAGTGCAATAAGAGAAATGGTAAGAAGCGAAGAAGCAACCCAACACTGCATCACTTTTCACATACACACAAACACTTCTTATCTCCTTTAAATTGGCTTTACAATACTTCCCTGGCAGACTGATGCAGACAGATGTTTATTGTCGATGCAGAGAAAGACTATAATAAATCCCCGGGACGCATTCAGCACAGATTTGTCAAATATTAAAAGGTGCGTGCTGCTGGGTGTGATTGGTGACAGACGGTTTATTTCCACAAACCCCGAAGCTGCCTATTTTATCCTCAGAAATAAGCACTCACAAGGTACCGTGAAGACTCAGCTCAGCCACAAGGAGAAGTTGATTCACTGTGCCTGTTGTGAAATCCTCAGTTTCGGGGGAAGATTTCAGTTTTTCCTCTTAATTGCCTTCTTTTGAACTAAAAAGGAGAAAAACAAAATCTACTGTGAAGTGTTTTTTGTTGTTTAGTTTTTTTTTCCTGACTGCGCATTCATGTCTGTGCTGGCAGGTGGTGTCGCACGGAATACAACAGTTTGTTTTTAAATGGAGAACTGCTCAGAGAGGATAAATTGTGTGCAAAGTTGCGGTGCTTTCTGCTGACGGAGTTATCCATTCGGCTGACAAAACACGCGCGCGTCCGCGGAAGGACATGGGGCCGCTCCAGTGCGTGGGACTCACCGCGCTCCTCCTGTGCGCAGGTAAGAACCCCTGAATGGGAAAACCACAGCCAGCAAACACTCCTCCACACTACTCTGATGATAACACGGCAAAAATTATGGGAACCCGAAAGGTTGTGGTCATGAAATGAAAGACATCGTCCCCGTAAACACATCAACCTTTTTTTTTTTACTGAGTGATTGCATTCAGCTTGGGACATTTAATGAAATGCAAATCATTTCCTTTTAGCCAAGAGGACATATATAATTTATGAGACACATAATTAGCTGTAAGCTGTTGTGGCAGAATACAAAATGACTTGTAATATTAACATGAATGAACTGTGACAGTTGCCTAGAGTGTGTGTGTGAGTGTTTGGGTGTTGTAGCAGCACAGAAAGGGAATGCAGTGTAGTGCACATGTGAGTATGGCACTGCAGAGCACCAGGAATAACAACAGGCTGCAGGAAAAGAACTGGGAAGAAGTGTCCTTAAGTTTGAGCAGCTTTCTGTTGTTACAAAAAAAAAAAAATCACAATGAAATATATGGGCGTCAGTGTGTGTGTGCACTGTGTATGCCAGAGTGAGCAATCTGGTGTGTTTTTGCGTGGGCTTGTGCAAACATGTGAATCAAAATGCATATGTAGGCAAAACTAGATCATGTGTTTCCAGTTTCACGGCTTAAGTGGCAGTTGAAACCTACGTGAAACAAGGTTTCTCGCTTGGGTAGATTCAAGAGCAGACTAAATTCAAATTTATGTTTGGGTGTCGGGTAAACACATTTATTGTATGCTCATGTGGATCTTTGTTTTCTGTCAAAATATATGAGAATTCAACATTTTCACTGCAAAAAACTTAAAGCAACATCCAAGAAGATGGCAGTGCATTATTTGACCAATCAAACCTATGAAGTACAAGTGGGCAGAGCACTTTGAGACAGTGAAAGTGGTATAGTTATGTGTATATCGTTGGATATTTTCTTGCAAGGTCAGATAACTCACGGAAAAATAATCCTGCACATAATGTCCACTGAAACTATAACATGTACTCGTTATTGTTGTACTTTTCTCCAGGGTAAACAGCAACAGATTCAATAGGTGCAGAGGCAGATGATGCTTCCACAAGCTTTTATATATATATATATATATATATATATATTACTACTATTAATATTAATCAGTGTGTGTCAATGGCAATTTAATTATTATTCCAGGAGAGACACAAAAGTGTAAATTGTTTCATTATGTTGAGCGAACACAGCACAGGACAGGATGAACAGTGATGTGCAATGAGGTCCATTGTGGCTTGAAAAGTGCAGCGCTAATCCCTGCACTGCAAAAGTAGGTGCACAGCATGCGATTAACCTAAAAGAAGTACACAATATGAGATAGACACAGCTGAATTGCTGCACTAGTCTGAGTGAAACTGGACTTTAATGGTATACATAAACTCGACTGAACGTGTTCAAAGTTAGACTAATACACCTGGATGAAGCAGAAGTGGACAGGGTCAACAGTACGGCAGAAAGAAAGTTGTGCTTGACCACATTTTTCCATCACTGCCGATTGTTGTGCTCTTGAGTTGCTCATGTCCCAGCTCTGATTGGCTATTGCTGAGGTCTGTGATGTTGTAGGACGGCCAGAAATGGCATAATACTGAGAAAAGGTTGCATATAACCAACTGGTGTCTCAGAGGCAATATCATCTAAACAAGAGCTCAACAACACTCTTGTGCATATGTACTGGAAAATTAAACATCTTTATGGAACCATACAATGTTCCGTGTTGCCTTTGCAGGAATAGAAATAAATGGCTTGCAAATAATTTAGCTAAATTCAAATTTTCGAATTTAACTGTACACAGCCCACACAGATGTATGTTAGAGATGAACAGTGAGTTATGCGTCACTATTGCATAGTTTCTAATTCTCAGTTAAATGATTAGTGTTAAACGGCAGCTTTGCTTCAATGAACCAGTCTGATTTCCGAGCCACTTACCTAGTCTAGCAGACTAATTCTGAATATCTTTCCACTTTTGAAAATCTCAGCAGTTTCTGAATAATTGTTCTCGAAACCTGTTTTTTTTTCCACTCCTGTGAAAGCTACATTGGAAAACAGTGTTCATACTGAGTCAAGCGACTGTCTTCAGCAGGTGAAGTGACTGCATAAACATGACGATTGCTCCCTATCTCATCAGTTCGGTCAGCATCCTTAGGTGAAAGTAAGAAAATGTAGGGGGGATAAAAAAAAAAAAAGGCTGATTCCATCCTGTCAGTCAAACCCCCTGCAGTTCAGAGTCTCGGAGGATAATATAAGTCTCCAGCCACCTGATTGCTTTCACCGAAGGGTTCGAGGTTGTCTCTGTGAGACAAACGCACTGACAGGCAGGAACCATGGAGCATTCCTCTTCACACTCATGTACTGTCAGACTGGTCATCAGGACATTTGGAGATACTTCATGCTTCTACTACATGCAGAGGCAACGTCATCTCTTTGTCAGACAGACAACGAATGTGGTTAAAAATACTTCCTCTGTGAGACAAATATACACCTGTCGCAGGTCTTGTTATTGAAACTCAATCTTAGATTTGTTTAAAACAATCCTATGTCGTTGCTCAGTAGAATAAGATACAGTATACAGTGAAGCATACATACTATATTTATGATTTTTTTTTACAACATCCGTAAAAAGAAAAAAACGCAATGAACGCAAAAAAATATGTATGCTGGCTATAAAAGACCATAATTCAGACAAGTTTCAAAGTGCTAATTAGATGTTGGCACTCTGTTTTTTTGTGTATTGTTTTCAAAGTATATGCCGTGGTCCTGATTTGTTCCCATGTGGGGGCGCCAGAGAGCTTTAGGAGGTGCACAAGCAGCAGGAAAAATCTGTGGGTCAGGGGGTTGCCTTCATCAAGAACATTATTTTCCCTTTGAATATTCCAGAATGATTCTTGATGGAAAAAAAAATTAAGTGTAAAAGTATCACTTTTTTAAAAATGTGTTTGTAAGTGTAATCCATTCATCTATCTATCTATCTATCTATCTATCTATCTATCTATCTATCTATCTATCTATCTATCTATCTATCTATCTATCTATCTATCTATCTATCTATCTATCTATATGTAAAATTTCACATTATACAGTTTGA
>OMNM01030623.1:0-10769 GCA_900302745.1 Parablennius parvicornis
CAGAATGATCCCAGTGGACTACAATTTTACAGGATTTATCAGCACCCTCTCTCCTCTCTCCTCTCTTCTCTCTTCTCTCCTCTCCATTTATCCATTCTGGTGACAGGTGCAGGGAAATACATTTTGCCCCAACTATCCCCCCGATAGGTTCCTCTACCTATTTCCCCAGCCATAACAATTTACCCCACAGGGATTCACAACGCCCCTCCTCCCCGTATTACTTTCATTACAACTCTTCTTACCCTCGTTAACCACATACTCTACTGCCCCCTTGGAAACCTCTAGTAGACTCTGGGAGTTTCTCATTGTGTGTCATTGTTAAACGTGGCCCTCGCAGCCTGCCCATTTCTCCACCTGTCTACATCCCCTGGTGGTTTTCATCGTTTTCCCCAGTGTGAAGCCAATCCAAATGGCCTTACTCCATCATTCTTTGGCACACACTCTCATAACATAGAACGTCATGTGCCCATCCTTTACAAAAAAAACAAAAAAAAACCCCAGATTTCAACACCTCCATGTACCTCCATTTAACTACTGCACACAGCAACACTACAACAACAATATAATGTCCACATCGTTTGGATTTGTTTGGCTGAACAGGGACAATTTAAGAGTCACAAAGGAGTTATTTTCTAAGCAATGACCCTATGATTTCTGCAGAAAATGCAGAAAGAATCACAGAAGGACAGCGTAAAAGACAGAATTTGCAAAATGCTAAAAAAAAACAAAAAAACCTCCCGCAGAATTGCACTGAATGTGGACATATTGTTTTGAAATTATACATATACAGACTCTGCTGTAGGTAAATCTGGCGAAATAAGCACAAGCATGTTGCCTCACAAACATTTTTTCAGATCTTCATGTTCAGATGTACTCCAAATAAATTTAAACGATTAGCCTCTGATAAGCCAATCACATTAAAAACAAACAAAGAACCCTGTGGCTGAATTTACAATGAAGTTGTTCACCGTGATTCCAATCTGCACTTAGGTCTTTCTGTGAAGAGATTCTATGTTTCACGGTTTCATCTCACAGTCAAAAAACAAGTATTTGAAGTAAATTGTTGAGTCTAACACTCGTGAATGTTAGTGTAGCACGTGTGTCTCTCTGTGTCCACGTTAGCTTTCCTCTGACCCCGAACAGCATAAAGGCTACAAAACCATATTGACAGGCTACTGAATGTGTCAGCAGTTTGAACACCAAAGCCTAAGTAGTATGTTGTAGAAGCTTAACAAATATCTCAAAGAAATAATTCAGAAAATGAACAACATTGCATTTGTAAGGGCTTCAAGTGACAAATTACGTTTCATTTGCAGTAACTACAAATTAAGTAACTCTACTACTTCTTATTGAAATAAACAGTAATTGTAATCATCATTCACTCATTTGCAGTCTCGAGCACAACACTGGTTGTTATGGTTTTCTTTCCTCCTGGCTCTATTTGGCCTCTAAAAATATGCGCACTGTTAAATCTTTCTCTAGTGTTGGTATTTTATTACTTTGGGAGGAATAATACTGTTAAGTAATTAGAACGAGTGCAGCTCTGCTTGCACGCTGACCAGCTAATGATGTCTGTGGATTATCTGTAGGCCGTAACACGAGACTTGAGTGTTGCCCACGCACGGCGTCGTAGGTCATCACCCGATAACACACCGTGGGACTTCCTACCATCCATCTGCGCTACTCCCTGACTTTCATATTAATGAAGTCCCTTGTCTGTGTTTATTATAAGTTAGTTGTTGCGTGACATTTTGACCTGATCTGCCTCACAACAGCACACTTTCTTGTCCGTTTTCTTTTCCTCATCCATCCCCCTTTTTCTTTTCCATCCGCCTCAGCACAGGGAGGGCTGTTTTCTCTCACCGGTCCTTGGCAGTGATTTAATTACTTATTTGTTTTGTTTGTCATATTCTAAACTGGGGCTGCGTGTTTTTGCTGAGAACAGAGATTTTCCTCCCTGCCCCCCCTCCTCCTCGCAGAATTCCGTCCAGTCTCTCCCTCGGCCTCTCACTCCCTCACCCCTCTGACTGATACTGTGCGCAATCTGTTGTTTAACATTTCACTCAGGGTTTCCGACGTGTAGTAGAGCTGCACTTTCAGTCCTTTCTCTCATTTCGGTACTTTGTCTCTTGTTTTTCTCAATTCTCTCCCTGACAAATAGCTTCGGAGTTTTGTATTAATCTCCAGTAACTCTTGATTTGTCCTCCACCCAGTAAAATATTACAGAATCAGTTAGTGTTAGTCACTGGGTGGTTCTGAAGATGTACTTTTAAGAGTCAAACAATCATCTCATTTACACTTTAAACTAGAAAAGATCTTGGTTTTGAACATTACAGCGGTCGAAGATAGGACATGATTCATAGGAGAGATATAGTTGCTCCTTTGAAGTGACTAATACCAGAAGGTCTGTGAGTATCTTGTAGTCAAACTGACACATATTCAGAGGTATTTGAAGCGAGCAGCATGGAAAGCAAACAGTGGCTTTACTTCATTGTGAAGTCACTGGGGACATGCACTTTTAAAAAAAAAGTACAAAAGCTTTATTGATAATCGATCCCTGTCTTTTGGACATTTTGAACCTTTTCTTTTCAGGAGTGGCGGTGGTTTTGGTTGAAGCACACGTTTCCATGGGTATGGCAGCTGAATCATTAGCAATTGGAAAGAGCATGACCTAACTTTAATCATCATTTTGAATCAGAAAATAAATAATTTTCTATATGAAAAATACAAGTAATAAAAGGCAAAACGTTTTTCAAACGTTTCAAATGAGTTGTTTTTGAAACAGAAACAGGAAGTCTAGGCATTCAGCCTTTGTTGATGTAACTTGATCACGCTTGAATTCATTATCGGGAACTGATGGTGCCAGCTGCTTTGATCTTTTTACTGTAACTTTGAATCATCATTGTAGAGACGAAAAGAAGTAAAAAGCAGATTTTAAGGAAGACAAAGAAAGTGCAGGCATGTGTGTGTAAATGTTGGAAATTAAATTAATATCGATTTAAAATACAGACACCTGATAAATCCACATAATTACAGTGCCTTTGTTACTTGCCTCTTCTTTTGGGGTTTGATGTAACTTGATAATTTGAGATACTATCTTGAGATTTGTGTGTTAAGCACCGTCTTCACATCAGTCAAACACTTCTTTCACTGTGGTACTTGGCTTGGGGGCAGCTCCAGACGTGTAGCAGCGCATCATCATTAGTGTGTCGTGAGTCATAAATTCAAATGTTAAGTATATTGTGATGAGCATGAATCAGTGACCCTAATATATTTTCAAAAGCCCTCTCATCAGAGTGTTAGGTGCGCTCAGCTCTCACTAACAGATACTGCTTGCCTGGTGTGCGAGGATTACAAAGAGGATGGCCCGTTTCTCCATTTGGCATCTGACTGACTCCTCTGTGGCACATCAGGAGCTTCCTGTTTTTTACATTTTCTTCTGTGTTGTCTTTACAACATTCCTCTTTTCTCTCCTGCCTCTGTGTCGTCCTTTGTTAGACTTCCTGACTTCATGGATCTGTTTGGTTAGCTCTCTCTGCCACCTTTCGTCAGAGCCTTTCTGCTGTGGCACATTTTTCAAAAAGTGCGGTCATGTTTGACAGCGATGTTTCATCACTTAATGAAGGGCCAGAAAAGCGGTTCTGGGTCATTGCAGTTCAAGCGGTGGAGATCTTCATGGCCTAGGCTGTTGTTGGCCATTGCGATTATGTTGGTAACTGGTACATTGTAAAAGCTAATGAAGCTTTTTTTGCTGAAAGGCATGTATTCTTTCCAAAAGCAATGTCTGCCACCTCGTTACAATCCTAATTTTCCCTCTCGGTTTCACATGCCACATGAAGCAGTATTATTTGCTGTTGAGCTTCACCTCAAAACACAATCAAGCCAGATAGTTTCTCCCACTTTTTCCACCCCTTATTCTATTATCCTTCTGCTCTATTGCTTTGTAATTCTCTCATTCCTGCACTTCCTCTTTATTGCTCAGATTTCCCAACCCTTTCCCAAAAAAAGTCCTCCGTGTGTCCCTGCAGCCCAGACGGATGGAGGAATGCTCGCACCGCTGGGGTCGCTTTGTGGACATTATATGAGTAACATGCCGGACAGGAGGGGTGAGGTGGAACAACTTTTTTTTTTTCTGTCTGGCTAGACGTATTTTGCCCATGTTTGGAGAGAGGAAATGAGTCCTGTGTGCTGAGGGGATGTCTCTGAGCTCCCCACTCTTACACAGACCAAGAGGTAGTAGACTGAGAGACAACCTAAAAATAGAACTGGGAGCCCAGGTCAGCTTCCAGAGTGAAGAATCGGGGAGCAGAGGGGGAAGGTGGGGAAAAACCCCAAACATATGATGTAAAATGAAGTGAAGAGACTTTTTGAAGAGGTTGTGTGCAAAGACACAAATATGAAAGAAGTCAGTGCACAAGGAAAGGTTTGAAAAATTATGGCGCATTTAGAGCCACAAATTTGACAATTTGACAAATGCCTTGCATGAGAATGGGGTGACCATTGGGGATATGTGTGCAGTCTGTGAAATGGGGTAAGATTAAGAGAAAAGAGGGAAATAATGAACTGATCGCAAGCCTAATCTGGGCAGTCAATCCTGGCGAAAGCTCCCAGCTGCTCATCTGTTTTCTCATATCTTTTTCTCCATGCACATTTCATCATGCTGCAACCGCGTGCATAACCAAAAGTTTCTCAATATCTCCCCTGCTGGTGAAGATGGGATGAATAAATGACCTATGGGCGGCAGAGAACGTCTTGTTCTTCCGAGGCGGAGGGTAGGAAGTGCGGAGTCGAGAGAAAAGATGAAAATGAGATATTGCTTTAGTTTGTGACAGAGGTGTGTTGTGTTTCAAGATTTAAAGTAAGAGGAAATGAAATATGCTGCTGTTGGAGGTGGGGATCTGAATAATGAATTTAGAGCAGCATTGGTGACATATCGGTGGAATATATGGAGACAGTGGGGATGGTGAAGTTAACAGTGGATATGAGAAATGTTTATTGGTTTTTGGGGCCTAAAATATATTGTCTTTGCTTCACTCTGCCCCTTCCTTACAGTATAATGAAACACAGCTACAATAAAAATGCATTCTTTCAAAACATCATTAGAAAGATTCAGTGAGCGCGCAAAGACAGAAATGTCCCAAAGCGTCTATCGGAATTACCATAAATACATGAGTGTGTGTGAATTGGTGTTCATGTGTTTCCTGCACACTCCAGTGGTTCAGAGTTTATCCTGGTGTAGACGAGCGCCCGGGTATGTGACGACAAGGCCTTCTGCAGCACAGCTAACCATCTGCTTCTATTGTGCTAATCTTGAAATGGTCGAGCGGAGCATGTTTGGAGGTATTACAGGGGCTGTGGCGGTCCAAAACAAACCACCCCTGTTGTTACTGGCTCAAGCTTGGCGTACATTGTGTGTGCGTGTACTTTTGTGTCCGAGTGTGTGTATGCGTGCGCTTTGAAAATGTCTATTCAGCTGCGATATCCCTGCATCCGAGTGGCTGGCTATGAGACAACTATTTCAATCCTCATTCATAATTAAATGAATAAATTAATTACTCTTGTTGACAGACTATGATCTCATTGTTTGTTTGTCTTCTTGCCACACCTTCTTTCATAGCTGTCTCTGCTCTTAATGATAGCCTCTTGCTCCACTTTTCCAGCGTCTCTTCTCGTCTTTTCTCTTCCTCACACCCTCCGCCCCTCCCTATGAGGTCATAGCTGGCTGGGTTTGGAGGTGGGCTGGAGTACAGACACAAGAGAAGCTGTTTTTCTCATCAGACACAGTGTCTGTGTGGGGGAGTCTATATCTACCCTGTTAGCAAGGGAAACTTTTACTACCTATGAAACTGCTCATGCTGCCACCGGATTACAGTAACTAATCAAGTGGTATGAACAGGCCTGGGAATGTGAGTGGTACTCAGTCGTCGGCTTACTTTAAACTGTGAGTCAGCTACACAGAGACAGACGCTACCATTTCTGGTTCATTGTCTTTCTAAAGGCAAGATAAACACCCATGATGACAATTTTGACCCATCACATGTTGCTTTGGGGAATGTTGCTACTGAATCTTGCATATCCATGCAATCATTTAGTGGTTTATCTCATCTTTTAACATTGTATTTTGCCAGAAAACAGCAATGAAATATGAGGTATGCCCCCCAAAACATGCAATATCCGGGGAAGGTAAACATTAGCAGGTATTCTCATAAAGATATTCCTTTGTTTAGTGCCAAGTACAATATTAAACAATATTGTATGGTTATATTTAAAGGTTCATTCATGTAATTCACTAGCATCTCACATTGGATAGATTGGATGAATACATTCAACTATTAAATGTGTGATCAGTTCATGGAAATATACTATTACTTTATTGTGCTACTGAAGTAAAAAAATACGTATCCTCATTAAAAAAACAAAACAAAAAACGATAATAGATACAAAAATAGGTAAACATCTGTTTACACAGGTAACAGATTAATGTGTATCCTGAAAAAAAATGATAAATATTAAGATTACGGTGAAGACCTGACAATATGAACTTGAAATAGTATATTTGCAAGATTCAGTCAAAGCTCCTGTGAAACAACTAACATCCCACAGCACGACCTTTTCCTCATGTAGAAGCCTGTTCTCTGTGGGTGGAGAATTTGCACATGCAATAAAGACTACCTCACAGGCACAGCCACCTTTGACCTTTGCTGCTTGTAAATGGTGACTTTTAGGAATGCTAGCAGACCAGGGATCAGTAAATGTAGCTCAGTGCTTAAGCTTTGTTTGCTCGTCGGACTGATGAGGGGGCAGAAAAGTGTTTTTTCTGTAGTTATTGAGGCAAAACTAATCCTTGAGGAGACATTGAAATGGCTGAAGTCTCTGAAAATAAAAGTACAGACCTGTGGTGGAGTTTTGCTCGATGTGAAATTATATTCCGGTCAAGTGCTGCTTTGGTTTGACATAATAGACAAACAGTAAGTACTTGTTAGCACTAACACCACAAATAAAAATGAAAGAGCGGAGTCAGCAAGCCTCCCCACAGACTGGACCAACATGCTCGCTCAATAGGGGGCACAATATGGTTATTGTGTTCTTGGTGCACTCACACACTGACTGACTTTTGGCGTTCTTTGTTCTTTTGGGAGAAAGCACAAAGACACGCTTGTTGTAACACAACAGAGTGCTTTAGTGACAATAACTGAGTTAACTGAGCGCTTGTCAGCTTGTTCCTGCAAATAGGCAGTTGTATTTCTTGCATTCTGTATTATATTTTATATTTATACACATCAAACATGGACGTTTTGCTGAGATTTAATAAAATAACCTAACAGAATAAAAATTTAGGTCCACACACATGCAAGCATTCACGTATGTAGACACATTGACGCACACACACAGATGGTTCACCTTTGGCCCGTTGTAATAGCTGCTCATGGCCTTTTGCTACCCAACTCCAGATGTTATTGACACACCTTCAGGAGTCCTACAGAGACAACTTTACACACACCCACAGCGAGACGCAGACACACGCACACATTCTTGTATACACACAAACGCATGCACGGTCCTGTAAAGATGCAACAATTCATCTCTCTGCAGGCCATCTTGTAAAATCACTTACCCACATGCACGCACACAAAGACATTCACACATTTATACAGCTGTGCTTCAAACACACACACATGAATCAAGATTAGGTTTGGAGCGTGCCGTGTCAAATCGCATATGGATATCGTTTTTGGATTCAAACCTGGTGGTTTACATAACAGCCGGGACAACGTGTCCAACACAGTCTTTTACTTTGTTTCCCTATGGTTGACCATGAAGCCACCTGTACCAGTCCTGGAGATTGTGCAGCAGGGCAAACATATTACTATACTGGACATCCACATCCCAATCTAAGCAAAACTGCAAACTCACCTATGTCATAAAAAACACGGGCAATTGTTAAGTTACCACAGCGACAGGGTGAGGTGGCACAGGTTTTTACCTGTATAATGTACAGAAACAATCAACCCATAGCATCCATTTCAGTTATTTCTTAGACACAATCTATCTGTTTGGAAACCAATTTGAATGCACACCTATTCCTGTTTTAGCCTGTATGGAGCCATTTTATTAATGATGTAATGTTCTGCAGACTAAAACATCTGTACGTGTCCTCTGTGCATAAACAAAAGACTGAATACATTGAATTGGCCACTGTCCACATCCACAAGCCTGCATCAACACAGTGTTCTTAAATGCCCTTTTTCATGTGTACACAAGACTTACGTAAGGTGCTTATTCAAGAAATGCTATCACTCAGTGTTCAAAATTTGTGTGTGTGTATTTTTTTTTTTTTTTTTATCTCACTAGCTGTGTGTGTCTGTGTGTTCACAGGGCATTATTTACATATGATGGAGTTTCCAACAAGCTTAAACTGGCCGACTCAGGAGGTAAAGTATACGTGTTGGCTCTGTGACCTTCGACTAACACACCGTGCATCACAATAGATTGAAAGATTCCTATGAAACTATGCTCATTTAAATAATCGTCCCAACTTTGTTCTCTCCACTTTATCTCCATGTCTGTCTGTTTTCCGACAGTGGGTGGTGTGGCAGAGCTGGCAAGCAAGTTTCACATCTCCAAGCCTCAATATGGCTTGTGCAAAGTGGGAAGTATAGAGACGGGAGCCCCCCGGATTGCTATGATCATTTGGGTAGGTGGCAGAGGCTTTGGCTCCTTTTATGACATGAGGATATCATAACACACATACCAACAGACTTTAAAGAATCAGAAGTATGATTTCTTTTTTAAATGTATGTATAAAAATGAGACATGGGTTCTCACTGACTTACATTCCCTTTGAGACTGAGGAGTCGTTTTAAAGTTCAGGTCAATGGATTTCACACATTACGAGATCACACATCCTTTAGGAGAAATCTTTACTCCAATTATCCTGGCAAATGCTGCTAAGCTCCTCGGCTTTCTTATATTCTCTGGTCCTCTTTTTACACAGACATACTTCACTCTTGACATAAGGTGAATTACTTTTAAGTAAGCACCACTGTAGCAGAAAAAAAATGCGAACCACCAGATGGCCTTTTTTTGTCACATGCTACAGTCATGAGAATCTGTTAGTACTTAGGAAATCGTAAAGATTTTGACATATTTGATAAAGCAAGCATTTAATTTCTAATAAACATCTTGTGTTTATTATTGTCTTTTTACACCACCAAATAAACTTTCCAGCAATAAAAGGCAGTTTGTCCTAACTTAATCATGCCATAACTCCTAATTCATTCCTCTACAATTTTACTACTTAGGATATTTTGCGTAAAAGGTGCTCTTGTGGTTCTTCTACAGTTTTTAAAACAGATGGCTTCACTTTATCTTCAAGTTTCCCAGTTCCTGAAAACAGCCTCTTACATTTCCACCACCATACTCAATAGTTGGTTTTGAGGTTGAACTCTACCAAACATGTATACTGTTACTGTGACATTCTTTCCTTTTGACTTCAAATCATCTGTCTTTTTGTTGCACAAGGCCGCTTTCCACCCCCCCAAATAAATTTCCATTTCTGTTTTGTTTGTGTAACACCAGTTATGACACAACCATCTCATTGCCCTTCACATTGAAATCCTCCTTAGCAGACGTGTTAGAGGAAAGAAAAAGCTTGTTTTTTGTCACATGAAGAAACTTATAGCTGATTCAGGTGTAACTGCTCTTTGATTCTAGTTCCACATTAATGCCTGTTAGAAAACATTAGGCAAACTGGATCATTTTTAAAAATTCTTTAGAGATCGGCAAACTTCAAGAGGACACCAGCGACATCATTATGAATCCTATTGTTCCTCAGCCAGCTTCCCCAGCATCTTTATTTAGTCTTCTCAGAGGGAGGTATGATATGAATGTAAGAGCCTACTTCCTGTGTTTGTCTGCAGTTTGGCCAAAACGTGGAGGAATACCGAAGGACAGAATGTACCAGCCATATTCCAGACATCAAGATCTTCTTCAAGGTGAATGACATCACCGTGCCATCAGTGACATATATGTCAGTTGGAAAATGCTATGAAAATGTTTAAAAAGTAGGTTTTTCTGATTGGATTTACTTCAAAGCTGTTTGTTGAAGTTGCATTAGAGGTTTATATTTTAGGAGTCTTCTCCTTTAAAATACTGAATCTATTGTCTGGTTATTGTTTCTTCACCAATTCTTCACCATTTTCATTAACTTCTGGACTCTCAAACTATATTTACACATGGCTCACTTAGTATTGTTTAGTACGTTTCCTGTCCTCAGCCTACTTCCTGTTCCTTTGGCGTGTCAGTGTTGTTTACTCTTGGTCTATCTGCCATGCTGCTATCAGTGTAAAACGGTGACATATTGGGAGAAAAACTTAATTTCCTGTTGTTTTTAAATCCATATTTTTAAGTTTCAAGGTGCTAAATTTGTACAGCATATGAAGTGCTGTTTCAATCATCTTAGCAGCATCTTCTCTCCGTCTGTGTCCATCAAACTGTTTATTTAAGTGTTTCAGTTCAAGTAGGAGCAGTACGAGTGACCTCTTGGTTTACAAGTTTCCATATAAAGGCATCGCCGAGTCAACTGCAGAAGCATCTGTGGAATGTTTGTTGTTTTTTTTTTTTTTTTTTGTGAGATTGTTTGAAAATGATTACACGATCAATGTAGAGGAGGGTAAAAAAAAACCCCCACAAACACAAACATATGCATGCATATATGTTATATTTCACATCTTGTGAAGACATCGCTTACGCTGATTTTCTTCATGAAG
>OMNM01030623.1:10789-21418 GCA_900302745.1 Parablennius parvicornis
TTGTGAGATTGTTTGAAAATGATTACACGATCAATGTAGAGGAGGGTAAAAAAAAACCCCCACAAACACAAACATATGCATGCATATATGTTATATTTCACATCTTGTGAAGACATCGCTTACGCTGATTTTCTTCATGAAGATATTTGCAAAGCATACGTTGTCAGTAGATCATTGTATAGTATACCCAATCTCTTAAACTTATTATTGTATATTTAATCATCACAACTCGTACCTTTGTCCGACATTAGCCATGACTCAATTGTAACCATAAAACCCTCGACTTAACACTATTTTCCGAGTTCATCATTTCTGGTCAGCTTGAACCCCAAAAACCACATTTCTGACTTTCGAAAAAGACTAATTAAACACAAATAAGCACACACACACACACGCGCACACACACACGAATGCACACTCACACAGTGTAGGCTGCACATGTGTCATAATCACAAGACTTTCATTTGGTGTCTACTGTAATAGTTAAGCTGCTTCTGTGGATACGATGGAAAAAGAAGCAGAGCCAGTTCGTTTGAAATGAAATCCGTGCCGTTGTTCTTA
The DNA here is from genome assembly GCA_900302745.1 of Parablennius parvicornis. Classification (NCBI taxonomy): domain Eukaryota; kingdom Metazoa; phylum Chordata; class Actinopteri; order Blenniiformes; family Blenniidae; genus Parablennius; species Parablennius parvicornis. The sequence continues at coordinate 11,351 of OMNM01030623.1, forward strand.
CAGTCGTTTCTTTGGAAGTAAGTTGTCAGAATTAGGGAAAAGAATGGTTGGTTTTCCATTACTCAGTGGTTGAGAGTCCCAATATATTAGTTAAGGCTGGATTTGGCGTTAACATGAACTTACTGTTTCTCTGTATAACAAGAGTCATGGCCCGTGCATGTGGATTTCATTTTGAACAAATGTCCTGATGTAAAGACGGCGGTGATGATACATAGCGGTTCAATCCCCGTTTTATTCATTCTAGCTTTGCCAGTAGACGTGACATTTTTCACACTCTGTCGAGGCCACGTAGTTGCCTCTAATCGCCTTCACTGCTTTCCTAATGTGACCTAGACAGCTCGGGAATGAATAAGCTCTTTTGTAACATAATATACTGACAAAACAACAGCAGCTAAAAAGCTTAAGTTTTTTTAAAGTTTGTATCCTCACCTTTTCTGTACTATTAGGATTTTATAGCCATTGTTTTAAATTTCATATTAAAATGGATGACGGTCACAGCCACTGCCTGTTTGTTTAAATCCATTACAGACTGCTGTCTCGCTTGTTAAAACAGTATGGAAATGTACAGTATGTAAATTGAAAATTCAAATTAAATCGATTAACTTATCAATTCACTTTTTGATATATACCTACCATACTAAACATGCACACAAACATTGTTCATGCCTGAGAATAGTAGATTAATCCGATAGTAGACTTTAATCCGACCACTTCTTACAATCTAAAATCCTCCTGAAACCTTTACATTCTGTCTGCATCACTTTGTTTACAATATTTGCAGTGAAATTACCATTAAACATTGGAAATGTTGTACTTGATTGTTTATTGTTGTCAAAAAAATATACCACAATAAGTTCAGATCAAGGGAAACAGGAGAAGGGAACTAACTTATGGCTAAAGTACACCTAATGTAGAAATAGAATCTATTTTTCCCACAGATGTCAGGGCGTGATTGCTTCTCTTTGGTGACCTTTCCCCCGTGATACCTAAGCATTCAGACACATTGGTGAGCACTACTAATAACACTGATCACTGTGCATATTTGAAGTAGGAAATGTAGGGGACAAGCACTGATTCTGTTACTGTTTTGGGGTTATGTATACAAATCCTGATGTAGCTCTGACATTTCTTAGTCTCGGATTTCATTTGACGAACAAGGAAAACAAAAGTACAAAGCTAATGTCCTTTTACAGATTAATGACATCGAAGTCGCTGTTGGCTTGAATAGAAGTAGATTTTCTTTTTGTTCACATGTTCATAGTTCTTCCTTTATTGTTTCTTTTTTCCATATCTTTCTCTCTTGTTTCGTTATGCTGCAGGCCACGGCTGGTTGTGTGTTTTTGTCAAGGCAAGTTTTGTCTATAGCAGCCAATTTAGGTGTGTTACAAAGTTGCGTTGCTTTTTAAAAGCTAAAACGGGAATAGGCTGCAAAGGTTTTCATTTCTAAACATTTCCACTGAGATATTAACAGAATGACTGTAGGTCAGAGGAGTGTTGTGCACATATGTGGGTGCAGTGGATGTAAAAATGATGGAAACGTCAACAAAACTGGAATTAAACTTTGCGTGCTGGTGGCACATCAGCTAAATCAGCATCAAATCAGCATACGGCCTTCATTATGATGCTTTGATGCTACTATGCTCATTCCACATCAGCCTCAGACTTGCATGGATCTGTAAATATCAATATGAAACAGAAGTCATTTAGATTTTTTTACACTTCAAGTTATACTTTTAGTTTATCAAAAGTATAGCAGGAGATTTGGATCCAACAAAGAATGAAAAACAGAATTGAATTTTACATTCGACGTACTGCCTTAATTCGCACTTAATTAGAAACTTTAATTCAGAGGTGGGCACTTTTGGTCCGCAAAGCCCGTATTCCCACACAGTCTCAGCGTCAACATTCTTGACTGTAATGAGTGGCTCATTACTTGGTTTCTCTGTGAAATTCAGATGTGTTGGGGCAGGAAAATAGGGTTGGACGCCTTAAGTGCTGACAGACCTAAACGACCAAACAAAACAGTCAAAACAGCTAAAAAAAAACAAAACAGTTTTGATATTTCTCCATGGAAATAACCCTAAACAAATGAGAACTACAACAAGTTTAAAGATGGCTGACTGGATGTGAACTGAAGAGACTGGGACTTACTGTATTGTGCACTGAAGGCATGAGGACTTGAAGACATGTTGCTAGAACACATTACTCTCGTGTCACCATTCTTTTCAGTATTAAGTAATCTAACATGAATATTTTCAAAACCAGTAATCAGATTAAAGTCAACTCGAGGCAGTCTCTTTACTCAAGCACACCTGACACGCCCACCTTCTTCACTCTCAGCCAGTCACCTGCAAACTCACTATAATGGTGCATTCGAGTGACACAAAAGAATCGGAACTAATAGAACATCATCTTTAAATCTTAACATTGAAACAATAACACAACTGCAGAGATGTTATATTATTCAAAGTAACTGTGGCAACACTTGTCAGAGGGTACTTCAAACCAGATCAGACAAAAACTAAAACTAAAACCACAGTAGAATACAAGGATCGGGGTTGTGAACAGACCTTATCATAAGGACACGGGTCATAACCAATATTTGCTAAAACCTTGGATATCAGACAGGACAAACATAACTGTTGAAACAAAGCAGTCTTTAAAAGACACAAACTATATGAGGACATACACTTGATAGGAGACTGAATATCAAAATACAACAATATGGAAAAAAAGACAAGACAGACATGGCCTGGCCAACAAAAACTGACATTATTTTAAGCTTCAGCCACTTCCCCCTGGCTTCATGCCAACAAATGCACGTCTTTTTAACTGTTGTTTTGTACAGACAATTATTTCACTTTTGTATCTTTTGGGCTGGCCAGTTGTGAAATGTCACAGTGTAGTCATCAAACCTCAAAAACAACAAAGTGTCATACTCCTCAGAAAATGTGATGTTCCTTTAATGTAGCCAGTATTACATTATCACTGCTATATTTCTATCTTTAAGTCTTGCTTTAAATTAAAACAACAATAAAGTAGCATTAAAAAAAATCTAAATTTAACTTAATAACAATAATGGTAGTCACCCTAAGTAACTTGTCATTCAAGTGAGATAAACTTAAAGTGCTGAAACTTGAGTCTCCCCACATCCTCCTACTGCCTCTTACTCTTGAACTACTCCTGAGTTGGAGAGAGCGACTATGAAGGGAGTTTGGCTCCAGAACGGAGAGAGACTGTCTGTGTGGAGCTGAGCCCAATTACAGCTAAAAAGTCTCTCAGCCTGTCACATCACCTTGAGCTCCTTTTCCTCCCAGGAAGGGCTATATTTTTATACTCTTAGAGAGGCTTCATTGCCAAGGTCATCAATGCCACTAAACCTGAAAAGGTATATCATTAAGTGAAACCTTACTAGGTCACTGTATCAAGATATTCTCATGATCATTTCTAGGTCAGTATCAGCACATTGTTTTAATAGATTGAGTCACACCTATGTTGTAGGACCTGATCGCTGAAAGGTTTCTCTTGAAGTCTTTTCTATAACGACAAATGAAACTAAAACAGGAAGACAAGTAAGTTCACACATGAATAACTGATCTTCTCAACACAGTTAGTGGCCATTTATATTAAATTGGGATGAAATAATCACCTCTCTCTTTGTCAGAAAGTCATGTATCGGAGATGAATGCATAATTACCTCCGCCAAGGAGGTTATGTTTTTGTGAGGGTTTGTTTGTCTGTCTGTCTGTCTGTTAGCAGGATCACGCAAAAACTCCTGATGGCATCTTTCTAAAAAAAAATCACAAGACGTGTCTTGACCCAACTTAGATTCCATTAAATTTTGAGAGTGATCCGTATAACCATCTGGATACAAAAAAAATTAAAATATGAAAGATCCTCTTTTTTCCCTTTACTTATCATTGAGCCATTTTCAAAAAAATTATATCTCTTGGATATCATATCTGCTCGACTTGTAAAAATTCAGTGATCTGGAGGATGGTCATATCTCGTAGGGTGCAAAATTTCATCCGGATCTGATCCAGAATAAGGCCAGGATAAATTACGGAATTTAACATTGGAAACCCCATTTACGAGTTTAAAAAACTCATAACTCATAGAATTTTGTTTTGACTCTCTTGAAATTTGACATGTATATTTGGAGGATCATTGCCCTGAAATTTGCCAAATTTCGTCTGGATCCGATCAAGATTAACGATAAGACGGCACTTTGAATTTGGGAAATTTTAACGTTGAAAACGCCATTTGGCGGAGGTCTGTGCTCCTGGAGTGCTTTTCTTGTTTACAGTTGTTTTTCAAACCAAGAAAATGTTAGGTGAATGTGAAGTTCGATGTTATCTGGATCTAAACTTGAATTTGACTTCTCCTGCTTTTGTAAGACTTGCACAGAAGTACAGTATGTCACATTGAGCTCTCGTTGCACGCTGTGGTCTGTTGCCTTGATTTCCCCATTGTTGCTGGCAGCAGTGTGGAGAATTCATCTGGTCTCTGGTCCAACTCCATATCCCGTTGGCAGTGACAGCCAGATTGATATGGATTATACACTCTCCTGACGTGTATTATAGGGCACAGTGAGCATTCGGCCCGGTGTCAGTGTCAGAGTTGTCACTCAGATAAAGCTGTGGTTTCCTGTTGGAGTTCAACCAGACTTGGCTCTCTGTCAGCAAGCGCAAAATTACTCTGCATGGAAATGTTTCCACATACAAATGCCTGTATTCATACGCACACACGACTTGAATTCAGCTCGTGTTTGACCCCCACATATATGTTCTGGTCTTCATATTCCCCGACGCCTGAACCCCAGGTACGGAGGAACTTTTGCAACGTGACCCACTTCAAGTTCACTGTGTTGTTTACTTTAAGAAAAAAGGAATGAAAGCTTAGACGCATAATGTTTTTCAGGACTTATAATACTAAATGATTATTCAACAGAGAAAAGTGTTTGCAATTCTGCTGCGAAGTGGAAAAACTGTTGTTATTATGCTACTGGTATTTTAAAAAGGTGCACACTGTTTGGAATTTCAAGTTTTATGCCTTCACTTTATTATTTTGCAAAAAATGCTTATAAATGAGTAAAAAAAATTTTTTTGTTTTGATGTACCAGCAGACATTAATTAAGAGTCTTTTTCACTCTGGAAACATGCAGTCTTTTCACACCCCTTTCCTCACTCTCTGCAACCCTCACATATCGTTTTTCCCCTTCTTTGCCTCTCCCTCTCCAGAACCATCCAAAACCAATGCATTCTTGTCCTCGCGCTGAAACGCTTGCTGTTTTTGTTCTCTCACAATCCTCAGAGTTGAAGCAGTTGCACAACTGTTTGGCTCCAACTTTGCATAACTCCGTCAGACCAAGAGAAAACCACGAGGGGGACTTTGTGTGCTTGTGTATAGATTTTCTTACGTGCATTGGGGGGCGGGGGGGACAGTACGCTGAAATCACATCTGCTTTACTCTTCTTTCCATCCCCTTTTTCTCCTCGGTGTGTTTCAGGAAGCTCACGCTTTCATCAGGGCAGAGAAGGTGGAAGATGTGACAGAGGAGAACATAAGAGCTGAGCTCAGCAAAGTCCAGTCCCATCAAGCTCCCACACAGTGGGTGAGAAGGAGCTCAAGGTCTGCAGACAAGGAGGAACTGGTGGTGAGTCTCCTGCAATACCACATTTGTCCATCAGATGGCAGCAGAGGCTTTTACATGCATATTTCAATACAAGTTTATGCAGCAGATTCTTTACTTATAAATTATACGTTTTTTAATCACTTCAAGCATGTTCAGTTATTCAGTCTTATTAAATGATTACAATTAATAAAGTCTATTGTTTGTTTCTTTAGCTTAGATACAGAAATGCCTCTTGATAGAACAAAAAAGGCTTTTTTTGCTTAATATAAAAAAAATGCAATTCTGCATTTCATTCTGCTCTCTGTGGATTTGATGGATTTTCCTTGTATGTTTTTACTTATAGGGGACAAACTACAGAAAAACTAATGCTGCAATGGAGATGAGAAGAATAAACAGAGACTCTTTCTGGGCACGTGCAGAGGTACGTCAAAATAATTTTCATTCTAATTGTACTTATTCGTAAACCAGATTGTGTTTATTTAATCTATTTGCATTATTTGAAAAAATGATTGATTCTTATATCTACATTTATTTCATTTGTGAACGACTTTGTAACTTGATTCAGTCAACATCTATCACAGTATATTAATATTGTCCATATCACTGTTTTTGTTCATGTGTTTTCTTGTCAGCGTGAGGAGGAAGAGAGAAAAGAAGAAGAGAGGAGAAGAGCAGCAGAGGAGAGACGGCGACTTGAGAGAGAAAGAGTATTGAAGGAACGGAAGGATGCAGAAGAGAGAGACAGAAAAATGAACGAGAAACTGCAGATGATTGAGGAACAGAGGTTGGAGCAATACGTTTTTCTCATCAATAGTGTCCTTTAGCGAATGCACTTTGTATCGATTGAAAAACCAGAGTAAACAACAGACCAAATCAAATGGATTTTAAGGAATCATTTCTGGATGACAATTAAATATTTTTTTAAATGTTTTGTTTCTGTGTCACACAGACGAAAACAGGCGGAAGAAGAAGAACAAATGCGTAACAAAGAGAAACTGAGATGGGTGAGTGAAAAGAATAAACTGGTAACCTTTCATGGTGCCACAAACTTTCAATGTTTAGCCGATTTGAATTGAAACATGTTTGTTATCAAAAAATGTATTTGTTCACACAAGACTTTATGGCAAATGAAAGTAAGATCAAAGTTTGTCTGTATAACTTGCATATGTGATTGCAATACTGTCCACAATATGAGGTAAATATAATACATTTGACCATTGTGCGGAGAGCTGAGTCATATATGTATGTCTTTTTTTTTCTTTTTTTTTTTTTAATTGAACATGATCCGGAGATGAAGAGAAACCCTCCACAGTATTCTCCTCACAATTACTCCACCTCTACTAGCCTAAATTCATAATACAAGAACAAATGTTACAATTTCTTAATCATGTTTATTAAAAATTCGACCATGCCATTTGCAGAAATTTGGGTCTCATTAATCCAAACAAAGTTTTTTCCACTCCTGTATTGCCAGATTTTGGTTATCTGCTGTGAGTTGCAGCCTCAGTTTCTTGTACTTGGCTGACAGGTGTGGCACCGTCTGGTGTTCCAGCCCTTCTGCTTCAAGGTTCATGAAATCTCGTACACACCTTGGATATAATGAGAGGTTATTTTAGTTACCGTTACTTTCCTGTCATCTTGAGCCCGTGTGGTCATTCCCTCTTTACATCTGGTGTCAACACGACATGTTCACCTGGAGAACTGAAGCTCACGAGATATTTTCCTCTTTTTCTGATCATCCGATGCAAAACCTGGATGTCATTGTGTGTGAGAAGCCCAGTGGAACAATCAGTTCCTAAAATAAAATAACTCAGTAGATTCTAATGACTGTAGCACATATCTTGTCATATGTCTTCTATCTATCTATCTATCTATCTATCTATCTATCTATCTATCTATCTATCTATCTATCTATCTATCTATCTATCTATCTATCTATCTATCTATCTATCTATCTCATTATCTATCTATCTATCTCAGTTGCTCATCCCACAAATGCTCCTTATGAATGTGGCGCCATATAAAAAGGAAATGGAAAACAAACAAAAGAATAATAAACCAAATTTGACTTTCTTTGTTATATTCATCCAACAGTCTGTTGCTTTTTGATCTAAAAGTATAAAGCTGCAATAATTTAAAAGTTTGACTCTTTAAACATGATGAAACCAAAATGTATGTTTTGCCACAAACAGCACAAATCATGAAAAAAGCATTTAATAAACTTCGATAAGCCATTGTCACAAACTCCTGATACAATTCCAATATCAACCAAATGACTGATCAAAATCTATATAGTGTCATTTCATCAGCATAAGTTAAAGTCGCTGCTGCTTTATGACAAATATAGAAAATAAGTAGCAAATGAAAGCTACAGATATCGAGAATAGAACTCGTCATAAGTCAAATGACCATATTTGGTTTGTTTCTCTGGAGTGTGAGTGAAAATATATCAGCTTTCAGACGTCCAACACTTCTCGTAACTCATATTTAGGCTTTACATGAATCAAGTGAGAAATCCAAAGTGTGTTTCAGCAAGAAAATGTGAACATGTGAATGTATATTTTGTTCAGATTTTATGACAGATTTGGAAAAAATAAAGTCTTAAGATATGCTGAAAGAATTCTCTGGTGTTCAAATTTCCAAGTAGTTAATTGAGTCTAAATGGTTAAAGACGACTTTTCTGGTGAACTTGAAAATAAACCTGTAAATACCACTGGCTGCTGATGTAAGTCAATTTGCTACCCAAAGTTTAAAGCAAAAATGAAGACAGTAGTCACTGCGCCTTCAGAAAGGTGATCTTTTACGTACTTAGCATTTAGCGGAGACAAATTTTATTTTATTTGTTTTTTTTACATGGTGTGAGAAAACAGTTCTTATTTGTATGATGGGGATTCCAAATGTATTAAATAACCAGAAACATACATAAAAACCCCAAAAACTTTGGTGGAGTAAATTTTGGCAGTTAGTGCAGTAGTTAGCTTTAGCTAAATCTTTAGTTTGTGCTCAGTAATTTGCTCTGAATCTCAACAGTCTCTTTTAACTTCTTAGCCAAACAGTTTTAAATGCACACGAAATATGTTGAATGACTCAGAGTCACATGTTTGAACCTCAACGTCATCATAAGCGTTGTAATTTTAAGTGATATATTTCATTACAGTTGCTGCATAGAAAGCTAGCGGTTTAGTAAGTATTTGTGCTTCTCACTTCAAAAATATGATTTGAATAAATGGCTTTTTTAATTATTTACTTTTGTTTTTACGATTTAAACTGACTTTCATAAATTGATGAACCAGTAAGTCATGTTTATTCAGTTGAATTATTTTAAACTTCTCATGTTGACGTTGAGAAACTTGCAAAATGTGTATGTAACAATAGCAGTGTACTTAATATTAACGCAGGCGATATGTTTAGAAATGAGGTGAATCCAAAACATTGAATATCTTTACTGACGTGTACATTCTTTGCTCTTATCTTTCAATCTCAAACTGATATATTGGGAAATGTTTTAATAAAAAGTCAATCATTCAACATTAACACGTTAGAAATCCCTGGTCTATTTTTGAGTTTTTAAACCTTGAGTAAAACATGTAATTTAGTTTTTACATCTCCATGATTACATCTAGCTACTAGCCTCTTTCTATCTACATTTTTCGCGAAGTCAAGGACGAGGAAAAAGGCGGGAAGATTAGCGTCTCTCCAGCTAGCACATGGTGTCATCTTCACTGTTTCAATTACATTTATCTTGCCTTTTGAGAAAGTTTTTTTTACATAACAAAATGAAAAAAAAATTTCTAACAACTAGATTTTCTATATCAACACATCATGTTTTCAATTAAATTAATCGGTTCTTCGCCCAATTTTGACTGCACTGCACAATTTTGATAATTACAATACTCCGTCTGTTGCATGCCTGTTTCTACTTTAATTAACACGGCACAGTTACAAAAGAAAACACTTTGAAAAATAAAATTGCGTGCATTTTGCTTTTACTCCTCAGAGACATAAATAGAGAGAAAAAAAAAACAGCCTCCAATTTGTGACAGTGCGACACAGTCAGTGGAAACAGGGTCCTCATTTTGAGAGACAATAGCACTAACAGGGCCGCTGGTGTGCGATCAACATGTTCCATTTGTTTTTGTGGTAATTATAAGGGTTCACAGTTAATGTGAAAAGCCTGTATTCATGTTAGAATTACTCCAAATGCACGTCGGGGTGGCCGTAAATTCCCTCTAGTCTGAATGGATCTAACATATAAATGGACGCAAAATTGTGAGCCAGGCGTAGGTGTCTGAAATAATATAAGGGTTTAAAGGGTTTTAGGGAGAAAAATAATGGCTATATAAATATATATTTACCCCTTTGGCAGTCGATTCAAGAGTGCATGAAAGACTTGTGTGATCTCCAGTCACGGTTGGAGAATCGCTGAAAGGGAGA
>OMNM01030624.1:0-12127 GCA_900302745.1 Parablennius parvicornis
CCTGCCTGGGGGTCGGAGGTCAATGGCTCAGAGCTGCAGAGTGACAGTGAGGGATGATGAGGGAGAGAATGAGAAAGAGAGGAGTGACACCACACAGATGGGGAGGAGAGATGAGAAAATGAAAAGATGAGACCAAATTTGATTACTATCAAGAGGTGGGGTGTGGGTGGCAGTTTTGCATTTGAGAAAATGGCTGCTGTTTTTGCCCACTGACTTTAAAATGGAGGTGGAATATAGATTCAGACGACTTTTCTTGCGCCGACATGTGCCATTATCGAGCATTATCGTGTTTGTTTGTCTAGATGTGCCGAGGTGACGGGGTTTCGGGGGTTTGAGGGGGCCGTGGACGAGGGATGGAGACACTAGGCCAAGGGGAGGTGGGCGTTCTGTTTATTGATTCTGTGGATGTTTTGGGGTCACAGGAGAAAGTGTTTCTCTCCTTGACGGTGTTCATGTCGTCTGGTGAGAGTAAAGGTATGTTTGGAGGGAGTTTTCTGTGTTGTGTGTACTCAGAGGGGCTGATATGGTTTCAGCAGTGGGTCAAGTGAGTTGACCTCTGACCTCATTGCCTTTGAGGGGGTCAGACGATCTTGGGTTTTGCTCGGAACATCACTTCCTCACCTTGAAGATTTGTGTGCATTTCCAACTTGAGGGTGCCGATGTTCATCAGTGCCTGACATTCATAATTCCCTGAAGTATGTCTGGTAATATTATTTTACATGGTGACATAAATCTACCCGTGAAAAGAGACAACCTGACAATTTGTTCTCAAGTACAAAATTACACTTAATTACAAGTCAACGTACTGCCGTTGAAAAAATATTAAAAGAACAACATAGTGTTCTGTAAAACTGTTCAAAGTATTAACAATATTTTGAATTTTTTGATATTAATAGCAGGCATTCGACTCTACAACTAGATTTTTCAGAAAAATCCATGTAATAATGGCACAATGCGAAACAAATGTATATTCAAAGCAGGACTTTTTTATGTTAAAGGAATAAACAAGCTAATTGTTGGTTTTGAAAATAAAGATTACAATTTGGTTCAACTTACTAGGGGATTTGAATGTATATGATGAAAAATGTAGACGCTTATGAGGAATTAAAAAAAAAATCTAAGAAAAGTAAAAGTAACCCAGAAAAACTAATTGTGTGAGTGTGTGTGTGTGTGTGTGTGTGTGTGTGTGTGTGTGTGTGTGTGTGTGTGTGTGTGTGTGTGTGTGTGTGTGTAGGTGCATTTATGAGAGAGTCCTGCTGCAGCTCACTCTGCCTTTCTTTTTAGATGAGGTTATTTAATTTACATAATGAAGCCCAGACTCACTCTCATAGATTGAATTACTCTGGGACAACAAATAAAAACGCTTGCAGAGAAGCACCCCCACAAACACAGAAATCCCACTATGTAACCCTTTATGTAGAGTTGTGCTCTCACTTTGGCCTTGATAAAAGAGCATCTGCAGCCTAAAATTAAAATGCAAAGTCAGACTACCTGCACTATACCGACCCATCATCCAATGACGTCATTGTAGTTTTGCCAGTGAGTTACGATGTGCTGAAACACTCAAAACCAGAGAGGGCCAATCGATATTCCATATGATTCTGACCAATAAATCTAAGGCATGATTAGTCCTGGTAGTTAGTGACGATTAATTGTCAAAGCTAATAAAGTCTTTTGTGGCAAAGGGTGCCAGAAGGGCTGCTGGGAATCGTGGTTGATTTTATGAGCAAATTAATTAAAACGTTGCCTGAAAAACCCCTGTCAAAGTCGAGCATCAAACCCTCATTCTGCAATTGGTGAAGGGCGTAACAAAGAGACATCACTCAGGGAGATTCAACATCCATGTCTGAGTGCATGTAAGAATCAAACACAATGATTCCTTCCTTTATTCCAGGCCATAAATCTAGAAAGTAAAGAGAGACATTTGTCATTTAGCCATGTGTCTGCTCTTTCATTATAAAAAAAAAAAAGCCTGCCACAGTCTCTTATTAATGTGTAAGTGAAGATAGGACTGCACACACTTGTGTGTAAGTGTGACACACATGATTCAGGAAAGCTGACAATAGAAAAGTGCGAAACAATTTACATTGCGCAAGTCAAATAAGAGCAAAAACAAAGTGTACAATAACAAACTGTTTTAACAGAATAAGTCAAATACGTCCAGATGATGCAGCTTGTTATTGTTACATTTTTCTTCTTGCCAAGAAGCTACATGTCGGGTTTTTTTGGCAAATTATTTCAGTGTAGAAAGATAATTTAGATTCCATATTTTCTTTTAATTAGGTGATTGCCAACCCGTGCCAATCTGTTTTTCACTGTAAGTGGTGGTAATAAAGCCATGAATTGATTATCCACTGCGTGCACAGATACCAATCTCAGAGAGACCAACAATCAAACATATTAAAATGTATAGGAAATACAGAGTCACCAAGTAGCCTCAAACATATCTTTCTGGACTGTTGGAGGAAACAGATACCCAGAGAGAAACAATGAACAGGCCAATTCCCAAAGAACATGGAAACTCTGCACAGAATCACCAAAGCCCGATCTTGAACAAGAGATATCTTACTGTCTTAACTTTTCACACAATAAACTATGTGTGCTTAAAATCTTCCTCTTGTTGAATCTACATTCTCTCAACTAGTTTCTTTAAAATGGTTTTAGATTTTATGATTTTAGAACTGAATATTCTTAATGAGTTTTTCATTTCGAGAGTCTTTCCACAAGCCCTGATCTTCTTAAAGCCATACATGACATGCGTCTGAATAAAAAGAGTGGGAAAAATCTCCTGCTTTTAGTTAGTGTGGCATTTGACAGTGGTGATCATGACATTCTGTAGACTGACTGAAACACTGGATGGACGTCTCACGCACAGCAATAAAGTGGATTAAATAATTTCTAAGTGGGAAGAATGTCTTTATGTCAACCTGTAATTTCAAGTCATTACCACATTACACGTGGAGATCCTCAAGGTTCCATCCTGGGGCCACTGCTGGTCAAAATACATACTACTACTGGCTCACATTTTACATCACAGCAAAATGTTCTATCATAGCTATGCAGATGGCACACTGAATTATATCATTTTCTCAGCAGGATACCTTGGTGGAATACAAGCACTGAATGAGTATATTGAGAAGATCAAACATTGGCTGTGCCATAATTATCTTCAGCTTAACAAACCAGAAATCTTGGTGCCATCGTTGGATGACCTGATTCTGAACAGGCATATTGAACCAGTCATTTAAACAAAAGCTTATTATCAGCTGAAGAATATAGTGAAGGTTAAAGGACTTCTGTGTCAGCAGGATTTAGAGAAGTTAATTAATATATTTTTCTTCAGGCATGTTGGATACTGTAACCCTATCTTTACTGATTTTCCAAAAAAAAAAAAAAAATTTAAAACAGAAGACTGCAGTTGATTCAAAATGCTGCTGTTCAAGTTCTCATAAAAATCCAACAAAGTGGACCATATCAGTTCAGATCTGAAGTCTTTGCTCTGGATTCTTGTCACACAAAGAAAAGTTTCCAAAGTGTTTCTACAAATCTTTGAATGGTTCAGGACTTAAATAAACCTTCAATCTTCTGGTACAATACAAACCATCCAGACCTCTCAGTTCATCTGGATCAAACTCTCTGAAAACTGAATTACAGCTGCAGCTGTGAGTTCTTTTATACCAAGGCTGAATACCTTTTTGTTTGCTGCTGGCTTCAGTAAGGGAAGTCTTTATTAGATTTGCACTGTTATTAAATGTGACATACATCTAAAGCTACCTCGCCCTGTCTTTTCTAAATCTAATAGTACATGTTCCCATAATTCATATTTATTTATTTATTTATTTATTTGTTTGTTTGTTTGTTTGTTTGTTTGTTTATTTGTTTATTTGTTTATTTATTTTTTACCCAGTTGATCTGGTATACATGAATCACTCTATTTGGAATCATTGACTGTATTTGCAATGTGTTGGTTCAGGTTATCCAGGCTCGATTTCCCCGTTGAATCAGATTTGCTGACATACTGTTTGCAAAAACATTGCACTCACTCAGATTCAAATTCATGCACTCAGAACAGTGGCAGACCCAGATATGTGCACGCATGCACACACAGCCAGATTACATCTTAGCCAGACACACACAATCTACACAGCTGGATGCTTTTTTTCTTTGTATACCAGCTGAAACAACAATTGTTCTCATAGGGTAAGACCATTGTGAGTTTTCCCTGTCTCATTTGAAAAATTTCAACAGTCTGTCTTCCCATCTCTCATTCACTCACTAAACCTCAGATTTACGTTTGATGTAAAGACAATTTTTTGTGTGTGTGTGTTTCACAGAACGTAAACATTTCCCCTTTGCTTGCTGTGTCAAGTTTTATCCAGAGATATCAGAAACACAAACTTAGCAAACAGTCTGAGATTCAAGTGAACAGAACGGTTGAAACAACACAATTATAGGCTGCTGCCTGTTTCCATCACAGGGGAAATCCTGCTGCCTGGTTGGTCACTGATAGGAGTAAGATGAGAGGAAGAGGGACAAGGGAGAACAAGAAAGGAGGAGAGGAAAGATAACAGCAAGGCAGTGTGTGTGTGTGTGTGTGTGTGTGTTGGGGTGGGGGGTAGAAGAGAAGTACATTTGGGATCCAGTCCAGTAAGAAAAAGTAGTGCAGATGTAATGTCAGATGGGTGGGAGTAAGAGGTGAAGGTGTACAGGGAAAATAAATCTGCAAATAATCAAGATTACTTAATCTCTTGAATATGTGAATTTTTGTGTTTGCCAATCTGTTTACCTAAATATAGTTGAAATCACAGATTTTATTCGATTCGTATACTTTGCATATTGCATGAAGACAGGACAGTACTCTACTCATGATGCATTATATTCAGTTCAGGTTGTAGTTATACAAGGTGCCTTCCAGTGTGGAGATTGCATGTTCTCTCTGTGCCTGAATATGTTTTCTATGGGTTTACTAGTTTTCACCAAAAGTCTAAAAACATGCTTTAGATAATACTTGCAGATTCTAAATGACTCATTGTTGTAAATGTGTTTCTCTGTTTCTCCCCTGTGATGGACTGGTGACCTGTCCAGTGTGTTCCCTAACTTCACCCATTGGCACAGGCTGCTGGATGGATGGATGGATGGATGGATTGTCATAGTGTATTCGTCTATTTTGGAAGATTACAATGACGTACATGAGTCTTCTACAGAAGAATCATGTACTCAAACATACTTACAATGTGGCATACTTTCTGTGAGTGAGCGAGTGAGTGAAAGATATACTTTTACTGGTGAATATCTGTGAAAGTCTCAGAAGCATTGTTAAACGTATACAATTATAAACTGTAGATTTTAACATGACGCATGTTTTAATACAGGTTTGTCAGATTGTATAATTTGCTTATCTTTCTAAATCTTGAAATGTCACTGACCTTAAGAGATAGATTATATTTAATTAGCCTATTTTGTTTTCATATAAACTCAGGAAAAAATTTGAGCAAACATTTTTTTTATTTATCTTGGAGCTATTTAGAAATTTTGAATTTAATATCTGTGACACTGAATCCAAAAGACCATGTAGAATTGAAAAGTGGCCATCATCTTTAGTTATGTAATTATGTTTTTCCCACCATATTATTATTACAACTGTGGATATAACTGATTCAACTGCCTGTCCTCCCCCAGTCTCAGTTTCTACCACATTTGAGCACAATACTGAATAAGGACCGTACAACTGGAGTTGACCAAGCATTCAGGCCCTGAACCAAGCAACAGCGGGATATCCTCCATTCATGGTAAATAATCTCTTAAACAGCAGGGTTTCACCATGCTAATTTTCCCATACATTCCTACACAGAAAATGACTTTGGCAAACTACCATGCTGTGGTTTCCCTTTTATAACTGTACGCATGACGACGAGGAAAGAAAAGCAGACCCAGTTCACCAAGCGCTCCAGTCATATTGAAACATTTAGGGTTTTGTATTAAACACCGTTTGAAAGTATATAAAACAGAATTAACCAAGGTCTGACTTTTGCCATGGGATTTGACTCTGAAAAGAGCTTTAATTTAAATGGGATAATAACTTTAAATGACATCGTATGTTTTGTGTTTGCCTTCTTCATCTGTTTAGGCATTCAGCAAAGTCTTACATACAGTTCCCTGCTGTCAGGTGGAGAGCAATAGACCACCTATGATTTGTTCAAGTGCTTTAATTTAGATGAAAAGATGTCATGAATAGATGAATGAGACAAAGAGAATAAATATTTCAGAATATGCTGCTGGAACATTGAGTGTAAACAAGCATTAAAACAACTCATGCTTATTCTTCTTTCTCTTATTTCATCCCCTGAAGTGATTGTTATAAAACTTTAGCACAATGAATGACACTGATATAAACCAATAGATTTAGCTTGTATTATAATTTCATCCACATAACCTGACAGATCCTTCCTGTAATGTGTGCCTCGATCATAAAAAAGCAAATGTGTGATGCATTTACATAAATAGAAAAAAGAAAAAGCTTCAGATCAGTTAATCAACCAGTTAGATCAGATTATATCTGACTTTATTGATTGCAACAGTTTGACAGATACAACAGTACATAAAGGCTACATTAGTAGCCGTAAAAAGTCAGACTGTAGTAGTGTTTTATGATCTGGTTCATCCTCTTTAGGTGCCTCTTCTGAGCCAGCCAGCGCCGGGGACTGATTTACTTGTCACACAAGGGGGACATTTTTAGACTGGATGTGCTAGAGAGAGTGGGCAGTAAAGCTGGTAGGGCAGAAAATGACCCAGACAGTGGGAGTGTGGACGACTTAGAGGGGAACACGTAAGACACAACGGTTAACCTCGTGCCATTAAACTAGCAGTGATTTCTAACCAAGGGCCAGGGGACAATGGACTGTACTACACTAATTACACACCCTGCCATGGATAATAGGAAAGATACTCGATCTTTATGAGGACCAACAGACGTCTGTAGATCTATCTTTAATAACTTGGAGTTGTAACAGAAATAAATGGCCTTAATTTTGTTTTATTTTATTTTTTGCTGATGGGTGTTCATAGAAGTACAATTAAATGTATCTTGGTGATTTCATCTTTCAAAAGAGTAGTTAGCTCAAATGATGTACTCCTATACTGACTGTATTCCTGGCACATGCCTGAGCTTTAATGCTATGTCTGTGTTGTTCTCCGCAGTAAATTGTTATCACCATCAGCATATACACAACACTTACAACTAAATGTGTGTGTGAGAGAGAGAGAGATAAATATTATCCAAACAACAACAAAAGACCTTTATATCTTCAAATCAAGAAATACATTAAAGGAAGACTGACAAATGTGAGTGCATATTGTATTGTATTTCTTTATTTCATTCAAAAGTTAAAAAAAAAATTAAATATTAAAAAAAATAAACAGTCTAAACATCAAAGCTTCCATATAGAATGAAAAGGAGAAATGTTGAAGATTGATACAGAAGAAGAAACATGAAGAATGTTTTAACATAAAGTTTTCAAATGTTGAACTTTTATTTTTCCAGTTAAGCTCAGATTCTTTTCTGTTTCTGTAAGAAGCTAGCAGATTTAAGACTGAACCAAATAATGCATGTGAGGATATAGAAGATTGACGGACGGACGGACGGACGGACGGACACTTTGAGCCTCTGAGCAGCACCCCACTAGTAACAGCATGGGTCAAATGCAGAGAACTGTGAATGGTAGTGTTCTATGAGCTGGAGAAGAGGATTCGGGATCAAACCCCACAGTGGACTGGTCACTATAGTGGGTCACTGAACAGGACCCTTGACCCCAGAACACCCCAATTTATCTGCCCACTGCATCCTCCCAATGGATAAATGTGGAAAGTTTCTCCAAGTGGAATAATAAAGTATGATGAGTCTATCAGTCAGTTACTTAGTTATAACAAAATATAAATTCCTATGGGACACATTTTTTTACAGCTTGGACAAAACATAAAATAATATAGAATTGTCGTCATGAGTTCCCAGTTCTTTGCATGAATACACTACTACCACTGCTTCAACTATTCTGATTTTGTACACGCTTCTTAAATAACTGTGAACCAAGTTGTAAGTGTCTATAAAACCGTTGTGATTTTAACCTCTTGCACGAAAGTAAAAGAACAAGATGTGTATTTCAGTTTGCAGTCAAAATGAGACACGGAGCTGCTCTCTCCTCCGCTCGCTGCTTCGCCACTGACAGTAAAGCGGCGGGTAACCAGATATTCAAAAACAATACGTCATCCCACAATGCACCACTCTTACGCTCGCCTTACTGCATTACCTCATCCCACAATCCACCGCGAGACTCAGAATCTTCTGGGTGGTCGTCAAGGCAACGCGCTTTATCGGCCGGCTGAGCCCCGCCCCTGACCACGCCCTCCAGCCAATGGGCGAGCAGCGTCGTGACATCATGGCTATTTTTAGAGCGGCAGTGGCAGCAGATAAGGTTAGCCTCCACGCTGCACGGCTCAGAGTGTATACACACACACAGGCGGAGGAGCAGCAAAGACGCTTCTCTCGTCCAACAAGAAAACTTATTTTCATTCACGGACTAATCACAAGTCCGGATAATTTATATAAAGCTTTGAGAATTTTTACACCTCAGCACTGAACGAGCGGCCATCGGCGACTTAAAGAAGTAAGTCTCGATTCCTGTGACAAGAAAGTGCGCTCAAAGTTTGGAAGTTTTTCTTACGCGCAGAGAGGACGTTTGGAAACCAGTGTTTTCCTCAGTAACCAGGAAGAAAAGAAAAGGGAACGAAAAGTTCTGTACAAGATCTTAAAGGCTTCGCGTTTTTCTTTTTTTTTTTTTTTTTGTTTGTTTTTTTGGTTCACGTCTATGTATACCAAGATGGAAACTACTTTCTATGACGACTCACTCAACGCTTTCTCCCAGCACGATAACACCGGCTTCGGATACAGCAACCCCAAAGCGCTGAAACACAACATGACACTGAACCTCTCCGACCCGACTGGCACTCTGAAACCGCACCTCCGCGCCAAAGTCGGCGACATCCTCACCTCCCCAGACGTGGGTCTGCTGAAGCTGGCCTCACCGGAGCTGGAGCGCCTCATCATCCAGTCCGGTAACGGCCTCATCACCACCACGCCGACCCCGACCCAGTTCCTGTGCCCTAAGAACGTGACGGACGAGCAGGAGGGCTTCGCGGAGGGCTTCGTTCGGGCACTGGCTGAGCTCCACCACCAGCACATGCCGGGCACGACCAACGTGAGTGTCACGTCTGCGGCTCAGACCAACGTCAACGCGAGCCTGCCCCCGGTGTCGTCTGTTGCCGGTGCCACGGTCTTCAGCAGCAATGCCACCACCACCATGCGCTCTGACTCGCCAGTGTATGAGGACTTGAACACTTTTAACCCGGCCATCAGCACCGTGTCGGCACCAAACTACACCACCTCTGCCCCGACCATGTCTTTCTCTGCTGCCCCGCCTCAGCTTCCAATCTACGGCCAACCCTCCTCGGCCCCGCTGCCCAGGCTCACTGCGCTGAAAGAGGAACCCCAAACTGTCCCCGAGATGCCCGGGGAGACACCCCCGCTTTCCCCGATCGACATGGAGAGCCAGGAGCGCATCAAGGCTGAGAGGAAGCGCATGAGAAACCGCATCGCCGCTTCCAAGTGCCGGAAGAGGAAACTGGAGCGGATCTCCAGGCTGGAGGATAAAGTTAAGACTCTCAAGTCCCAAAACTCTGAGCTGGCGTCCACCGCCAACATGCTGCGTGAGCAGGTGGCCCAGCTGAAGCAGAAGGTGATGAACCATGTCAACAGTGGCTGTCAGCTAATGTTGACGCAGCAGCTCCAGACCTTCTGAAGTGGCGTCCGAGAGAGGACAAGACTGTTGTTGAAAGAAACGGACGCTTCCCCGCGATGGCGAGTGGCCGTGCCTCCCCAAATCATGATGGGATTCGAGAAAGATGTGGCGCGACATTGGCCGGACCGGGGGGCTGCACCGAAAGTTCCTCAGTGCCACGAGCTCCCCCCGGTGGCGTGTCCTCGAGATGGGCTCGGGACAGTGACAGTGGCACCGGGAAGAACACCTTTCTGTTTCGTACTGTTTTTCTTTCACAGAACTGGACAGGACTGAAGTTTTCTTGATTTACTTCCAGCTCTGCATGGACTTTATCTTGACCACCAATGGAGAAGTTCAGTATTAGGGGATTTAAGAACCTGCAATACAGACTTTTCTTGCTGTAGCCATAGTGGCCTTGAAATTGGGCTTGTTGGTAAAACTACAAAGAGCTGAAAAGTTGTAACAAATGCTGCCTGAGTTCTGAGTTACAGTACAAAGTACGTTTTCTTAATTGTAAGAAGTTAAGTTAGAAAAGCTTCAAGATTTACTTGTTTTTTCTAAAGTTGTTTAATGGGGTTTCACTCATTGTTCTATGTATATAAGATCAACTTGGAGTACTTATGTTTACCATTTGTAATAAGAATACTGTATAATTTTTTATGTTTGTGTTCTGAGCACCTCAGAAACTAATCAATATTTAAGAAAATAAACCAGATCAAATGTACCACCATTGCCTCTTTTCTTGTAAAAAAAAAAAAAAAAAGTGTGACAGGGGAAACAGTGGGTGTGTCATGGCAGAAACTCAAACAATGAAGCAGGCTGCAACATGTTTGAAGAACTGCTAGTTCTGAGTACCTCAAGGTAAATTCCATTAGTGCTCATATTGATTGGTACTAAGTGACTGTGTTTCAGCTGACAAGCCAGGCTCACTGCTGATGGGAGACCAATTCTACAAACCGGGGTTGTAGATTTTAAGGCTTCCACAATATGCCTCACACAACACTGACACAAACAGAAATCTATAAAACTTGACTGCACCCAGGATGCTTCATATTACATTAAATATATCTTTGTCGTGTGTTTAAACTGTAACAGAGTGGCAACACATTACAATAAGCAATGAATAACAAGCATCACTGATTTGACAATTGAACATACCAGTCAGTTCATCTTCCAAGTTTTTGCACCATTTTCAACATTTCTTTCAGATCTGTTGTATGTTAAAACCTCAATACTGAAAAAAAGTATCACAGAGGTTCTGTGAGTAAGTAAAAAGCCTTGTTGTCATTATATGAAAATACTATGAAATTTGTTTAGCAGTATCACATCACATTACAGGTTAAAAAAGTTACATAAATGATAATTAAATAAATTGTGCATGTGAATCTTTTCAATAAGTGCAGTACTATCATGGTGTAGTTAATGCCAATGTTGAGAGCCTTTTCTTGAAGAAAACAAACAACAGTAATTACAAACTGTCAATCATTTAGGAATATACGGGGAAAAAACACAGAAAGACATTGTTTCCACACACACATTAGGGGTACATTACAGAAGTTGCACAATAAATAAAAGGAAGACTGTGTTTAGGCAAACTTATATTCATGCTGTAGGTAAGTGTCTAGATGGGAGCAGATTGAGATCACTCTATCTTCTACTTCATCCACTTAAGGGTCACTGGGTGCATAGAGCTGATCCATCACACACATTCACACCCACAAGCAACAGAGTCTCACCTGCATGGTATTGGACTGAGGAGTACCAGAGTACATCTGGAGAAAATGCAGACACAAGAAGAGAAGCCCAGCCCGGTCTCAAGCATGACATTGTCCTTTTGAGGTGAAAGTGCTTATTGGTTCTACACAATTGTGTATATTTATTATCAAAGTTATCAAGTATCACTAAATATCCTAATATGGGCTCTGAATACATTTTTAATTACAACAGAGGCTAGAATACAGTTTACATACACTTTAGAAAAAGGGTCAATTACATGAACCTTATATCCGCGCGGGGACAACAAGTGCATAAGTCCGGACAAGTCCTGTGTGGCATGTCTGCTATAAAGTGTTACAGCCCAACAGTCTGTTGTTTTTGAAACACGAGAGGGCGCCATTTAGCTGAGCGGCTTTACCTCAGATGAACTGTGAAAGAGACTCGGTAAATAAAATCTGAACAATAAAAGTACACAGGGTACAGGCTATCAGTTGCAGAAACCGTAAGCACACACACACACACACACACACACACACACACTGAAAAGCCTTATTTTTTTGCATGAATTGACATGTTCAGCA